>JASTWB010000039.1:0-120825 GCA_032158295.1 Pycnopodia helianthoides
CAAAATTTCAATGATTTTGTACAGTATTTTTGAGAATAAAAACTGAGAATAAAAAAAGAGGAAATCAGCTGATCCAAGGAAAAGTTGCATGCCTGAAATTTACACAATGGTGCATTTGTTAGGAATATGTCACAAATTTTAATAATTGTATTTCACAATTTTGACAAATGAAAAAGTCAAGTCCATGTGAGTCTTGATATTTGACTACACCAAGCTGAAGTGAATTTATTTTTTTGATAACTATAGATGTAAAACAAATGTATTCAATACCAAAAACTTTTGTTTCAAAAATATTGCATGCTTGATATAAATTGATACTTTTCTCTCTCGTTATTTCTAGCTGCAAGTGATGCAGTTACAACTTTAAACAATGCATAATCATTGATTTACCTGTGTACAGAGAAGACAGATTTATGCCAGGCTGCATGATGATTATTGGGTCTCAGACATTTACTTCTTTACATGTAGTTACATGTAGATGTTTTGGAGACTGGAGCTGTAGGCAAACAAAATAAACAAACCTTCTTTTTAAGGCTAAACAAAATAATATGTGTGTTTCCGGTTACCTGACCCTCCCCAGAAAAACATGCCGACCCTATGGAGTTTTTAGACATTTACAGACAAAATAAAATAAAACAAACTCAATCCCACTCCCTAAATTTGTGACAAAAATACCGCAGGATTTAAAGGGACACACCGGCTTACTGTTTACCTAATTGAGTGATGTGGAATCACAGACAATAATTTTTAGATGGTTGTTGTAAAAAAAAAAATCATCAAAGTATCACGTAATTAACAAAAAATTGTGAAAAAAAATGAAACGTGGCCAAAGGTCAGCGTATACGCTTTTCCAGTCGTTGCAACTGTCAAGTTTACGTGACATTGTTGTAAGGACTGGTGCTCTGTTTATGTATTAATTATAACAATGGCGAGGCATGAGGATCCAGTCTTAATATCCATCAAGCACAAATTCACGTGCAATTAAAAAACTGACATAAACACAGTCTGATCCACACCGACATGTAATCTGTGGACATCGTGCAGCTGTTCATCATTGTCCCGCCATGTGTGTAGCCAAGCAACACATAACGTGACAATAGTTACGGAATAACAGCTAGGGCTACAGACTAAAACCCTCGTAAAACAAAACTTAATTAATGGTCTGGATCCCTAACCCCTCCCACAAGCTCAGAGTTCATGCCCCCGTGGTTTGTCTCTCTGGCCCTACGAGAAACGGCACCGGCTGTACAGGACATGCCCCAAGGTTTTACCCGCTAGCTCCCCATGCTGATGCGCCGTAAAACACGCTTCCCTTGCAGGGACTCTCTGAATGCGAATCTTATGTTAGTTTTTTTTATCATTATCTACAACTTGTATCCATAATCTGAATAAATAGTTTTTTTTGCCAAATACTCATGAAAAATGTTTTAAATGAAAAATTTAAATTTGGTTTAGTTATTTACTTTTATACGGCTGAAAGTAAAACTAATTCCGAAGATCGTATAAATCATGTGACCTTCGTTTTTTGAAAAATGCTTGAAAAAGGTAAAATTTGATGGTTTCTTTTAGGAACTGTTTTTCTTCATTCCAGGAAGACCTTTGAAGTCATATTTTAGTCTATTTTGTAGCCCAAAAAGCCGAACGAAGCCGGTTTGTCCCTTTAAGGATTTTATATTTAATGTTTCCTATTT
Organism: Pycnopodia helianthoides; assembly: GCA_032158295.1. NCBI lineage: Eukaryota > Metazoa > Echinodermata > Asteroidea > Forcipulatida > Asteriidae > Pycnopodia > Pycnopodia helianthoides. Next base: position 1,692 of record JASTWB010000039.1, read on the forward strand.
TTCAAAAGGTTTTTACGTTTGAAATACAGCATTAGAAAATAAACATTTTCTTAATAGAAAATCTTTCTTGCTTCATTGACATGTATATTAAGCAATGAAAAATCGCACAGGCCGGCTGTTGTGCCGGTGTAGGACGTGTGTATAGACCGTGCGTGCCCCCTCAGCATGGAAAGATTGCAGCCGATTGTTAGTAGCAGGTGTGGCAGGAGATTCTTCTTCTTCTCCCCCCCCCCCCCCCCCCCCCGGAGATTCTGTCCCCCCATATGGCGAACTGTGTACAAGCTTCTTCTGATAGCGCCCTCTTTTGAATCAACTCCTTCAGCCCATGTTTTCCTAACAGCGTTGTCAACGGCTAGCGGCTGTGTCTTTTTGCAGGCGCGCTGCGGGTTTGTTAATATATTCCTTCGAAAGAAGATTATTTTCGTAAAAACAAAGAATTTTTTCGTTCGAATGAAGATATTTTTGTTCAAACAAAGATTTTATTTCCAGATTTTTTCCCCCACTTACATTGTATGTCCCCTTAAAAGCTCCGTACGATCAGGATCACTGTCGCGGCCACAAAATGCCAAGAATATAAGAGGATGGTGGCCCTCGAGTGTCCCCCTCCCAAAATAAAAGCATGACCCCCACCACTGACAAACCAATTCCCCATGGGCCCCCCCACTTGAAAGTAATGCCCCCACTAGGTGCCCCCCCCCCAACCCCACTGAAAAAGTCCTGGCTACGCCGCTGTGGTCACGGGACCTAAAGGCTGGTCTCTACTAATATGTTTAAACATCAGCGTTGCCGCCATCACAAGCACAGGTCTCAATTTCAACGACGTCAGACTGGATGTATGTGAAATTAACATGACAGGGCAAAAATATTTTTAACATTCTTTCCTACCCTAAAGTTTTGGAGCAAACAAATATTACATCAAAATAAAATGTTATTATGTCCCTATTACCTACCCTAAATTTTGGGTCAGTGTAATAGGAAACACATTAATTTTTTCAGTGGGCCTAGTTTCAGTACTATGTGGATTTCCTAGGTTGCTAAAAATCTGTTGTGACTGAAAAATCATGTGAAAACTTAAAAACTCCAGAGGGAATCAAAGATCTGAAGTTCACTTACCAGGGTAGGTGTCACGCCATCCGGTTCACTCACAAAAATGACAAACCTCATCTGATTCGATTGGTCAAATCTTATCTCCCCATTAGCTACGCTATTACCTCTAAACTCACTCCAGTCCGGACGCCTAGCCTTGGGCTGCTTGAAAAGTAAGGTGGAATGGTCCAACTGCTGGACACTCTGAAGCGTGATGTCAAAGGACGCACCAAGACTGAGAAAGGAGTTGGATTGGATGGGGATTTGGAATCGATGGACGGTGGAGCCGGCAGGGGTGATGGTTGTCAGCATCGCAGGACCATCCACAACATCCGTAAAAAAAATAAAAACAAACAAATTCAAAAAGTTAATGGCTAACTTCAAGAGCAAAGCAAGTCTACTGAGTGAACAAAAGATGACATGAACAAAAAGTACCGGCCAAAGTGAAGTGCTTTTAAAAGTATTTCCTAATATGTTGTAGTGCTTTCCAACCCCTCCCCAAACAAGTCCCGTGTAGGATTTAAATCCACTTAGCTCAGTTTTTGGAAATGATCTGTAGATTCTGAGATCTCTTTGTAGCCCCTGATCAATCATAACAAGTCTGAATAATATTTATAAGAAACGGCATAGATAATATCCATGCCGTTTCCTATAAATATTATTTAGACTTGTTATGATTGATCAGGGGCTACAAAGAGATCTCAGAATCTACAGATCATTTCCCAAAACTAACTGCAATTTTCTTCGTATTCTTCAGGTTCGACAATGAGGGGAATGCACTTTTTGCCAGTATGTACAGGCACGATTTGCTAGTAGAAGGTTGGTAGTCCAATGCTACCTAAGCCGCCTGCATTCACAGCCAGTAGGCGATAAATAGCAGAGAAGGTCACCAACACCTGACCAACCACACCAGCAGCTCTGGTTAACAATCATCAGCTGCTCGCTATCCGATGAGAACTGTATAACGCCGTAGGCATGATCGCTGTCGCGTCAACACTCCCTCCGTGACAGCACCAATGTCAGCTCCTTCGGTCAGGGTACCGGGCATTTCGGGTTATGATGTAATCCACACCGACTTCACCAAATGTCCCACTATCGCGGATAACGAAAAAGTTATTTGTAAAAGATGTGGTATCCTCATTGACGATGATGCCAGGTGGTGATCCAGGCATGCTAGAGGTAAGGGATACTCCACCATGCTGATCGTCGTTCGGTAGGATGGTGACCACAGTGTTGCCGGGATCAACAAGCACAGCGTAATCACTCGGAGTTAGAAGTATAATGGAGAAGTCTTCAGCAAGCTCTGGAATGGTATCATTCATTATAGCGATGGTGATTGTTCTCTTCAGCTCTCCGGGTGAGAAACCCAGACTACCGTTAGTAACAACACAGTCACGGCCAAGCTCCGCACTACCAGAGTAAAATCAGTAGTTCACGGTGACTGTTTGGTCAGAGTGCCCTAGAGGTGTCACCCCATCGACATCCAAGCCTCGCTGGACCTCCACTGTGACGATGGCAGCATCTTCAGGGAAGGTGTCAATTGCATTGATGATCAAGATGACCGATTGTAATGAGTCATTTAGACTGGCGCCACCACTAACTGAGGTCAATTGTACTGTGAACTCTTCACCATCTTCTGGAATCTAAACATGGATAAAAGAAGAGCTTTAATACGGGACACAGGGGTAGAAATAGACATCCGACATACCGGGGCTAAATTTAGCCCCTGGGTGAGCAAAAAAAGGACCGGCCCAGGGGCTGTCCTCCTGGGACTAGGGGCTTTTCCCGAATTACGCAATACAGTATTGTTTTTAAAAAGACAACACAAATTATCTTTAACTCACTCTCTCTCTCTTGACTTTTTCCCTCTCTGTAGTTATTTAAGTTACAATTTTGACAAATAAGATCAATTGTTTTCAGTAAAATTTAAATACAAAAGAATCCATTTCCAGGGAACGCTCAATGTTTATTGCGCTGGTAAGACCCTAGTTTTACGCCGCGACCCTAAACTGTTTTTTTCGGCTTTAGCCTTTAAAAAAAAATGGGGGAAAAAGGGGGAAAAGAAAGAAAGAAAAATCTAAAGAGCGCAAACTGAAGATTGCGCACAATTTGCAAGGTCGGGCAGATTAACTGCCAAATCTGCAGAGCGCAAACTGCAGTTTGCGTGTGATTTTGATTAACTCGTTGTGCAAATCCTTAGATTGCGTGCAACACATGAACGATCGTGGACGTATCGTCAATCCTATCAAAATAAAATAGTCCGTCCGTTGATGGGACGATACAAACGTTATTTGAACAAAACCATCAATGAATTTCCACTCTATGACTGAATGAAATACAGGGGGAAATGGTTCAGGTAAAAATGGGACCAAGGGTTTTTTTATGCGCCGGAAGCGTTGTAGAAATAGAGGGTCAAGGGGCTTTTTATTGGGGACCAAGCGCTAATAGCGCTGAGGCGCCGGGTTATTTCGAAGCCTGCGGGACAGTTTTAGTTGTACGTCACCCTTTAGGGATGCTCAGCCTACTAAAACAAAAATTACAGTTATAAGCTTTACAAGACAAACCTTCAGTATGTCTAAAAAATCCAAGCAAGGCGATTAAAAATCTTCTAGGTATACTTACACTGTCTGATAGAATTGCAAGCCTCAGATCCCCAGTAGTAGTAGCTCCTTCTGCAAGTTACACTCTCAGCGGTGGGAATGACATCATTTCCTAAAGAACTCGACCTACCAGTAACCTGACAAAAACAACATCTTAGTTAATATCTATTTCAAAAAGAGTTCCCTTCAAGATGATACACTATGTTTCTTGAAAACTAGTGGATTTGAAATCAAAGTACTCCTCTAAAACCATTGCTGCATCATCCCTGTAAGATATTGGAATAAATCACAGAACAAGAGCTGGAATGTATGCACTTACTTCTACTTAGCACTACTGCTAGTTTACATATAGCTACAAATAACTGGGTTGGACCAATCCCTAATAGTACTCTAGGTTTATAAATGATTTTAGGGTGGCTAAAGGCTGCATTAATGCAAGCTTTAGAGGAATTCGGCCAGAAATAGCAACAGTAAATAAAGACCAAAAAGGGGCTTGGTGATGGTCAAAAGGTATGAAACAGATTATGGTGGAACTGCCATATATAAGTCTGTATCTAACCAGGGGCTTTTTAAAAGTCAAGTTTGCAAATCACTTGGTCATAACATTGGGGCTCTCTCCAGCCATGCCCAGGCAAATTCTACACAGCCCTCCACCAAAATGTACTAGTACAACCTTACTCATGCACATTACTAGCAAAATGATTGCACATGGTTTTTTGAATAGGCCTCCACACACCAAGTGAACAAAAGAAACTAACAATACCTGGGCTGGACTGATACACACCCTGCCAAGGTGTGTGATTGATGTGAGGGGCAGGCTGAACCAAATATATTGGATGGGCAGAAGGAAGGCTGAGGGGCAAAATTTAAAACAATATCTTCTGACTGGTATCCTACCCATTTCTAAGCTATATTTTCTGCTTAAGGGCAATTCCACCGTCACTCACATTACATTTATCCACTGTAAGGCTGCTTTAGCCTCTCACTACTTCATAAGTAATTGATCAATCTGATTCATAACCAGGGGAGGGGGCGGTTTTTTTCTTTTCTTTGGGGGGGGGGGCAGATTTATTATTTTTTGGGGAGGCAGATTTTTTATTTCATTTTTTTTGGGGGGGGGGGAAATTGGGGGGGGGGGCGACGTCCCCCCCCCCTGGTTACGGGCATGTTCATAACAATCATACAACAACTTGGGGCTAAGAGCCACTCATTTATGAAAAGAAAAATTCTAACTATTGCTTCACTTTTCAGAAGCATGCGTTTTATTGGCCGTCACTCACATTAGGGTGTTTACATAAATGTGGAGGCCAGTAGTGAATTCTTGCACTTCAGTGTATTTTTTACTATCTTAAGCAAATTAAGAAAGATAAATAAAATATTTTTCTTTGTTCTCTAAAACACATTTGTTTAGAACGTGTTAAGGTAATAATTTGTCAAATTAGCTCCGCATATATTTTTTAAAACGTTAATAAATGTTTGGAGTCACCATTTTTTTTGCGAACTTTCAGTGACATAAAAAGTTGAATACAATAAAATATAGGCCTAACTATTCTGTAATATCATTTAGATTATCATTAATTTTCTATGCAAAGTATCAGCAAGTAAATATTTTTGAAGTCCACAAAGAAGAATTAGTTAGAAATTGTTGAAATTAGTTTTATGGTCACAAAGATTCGCGCACCACTCCGTAACATTTCGTGTCGGCCCATGTTACGGTGTGAAACATCTTTAAAAATCATTATAACATTTTAACAGGATCAATAGAGTTGCAAAAATAAACATTTGGTATCGTATCTAGCACCAACCTTCTAACGGAAAAATTACAATGCTATTATTTACCGGGATCAAGAAGATATCCCACCATATACAGAAATTCTTGAGATTTGGAGTCATCCGATTTTGTTACGGAGTAGTATTTCGCTGCTCTTACAGAAATCACACCATACGACTTTTTATGAATGAAGAGTCACATGATACATCACATGACGTTGCGTCAGTGTTGCCGTGTGCAAAATTCCCGCTCGCAATTCATGCACTGCAGCCAGACTGAAAAAGTTGTTCGTGTTGGGCGGGTTACGGTGTTGACGTGTTACGGCGTGATTGCAATTTTTTCCAGATCATCCAAGGTAAGCTTCTAGTATAACAATTTTTTGTGAATAAAATGGGATAAATCTGGTAGCTAGATTTGAACTATAAAGTTTAGAATTCTTTAGAAGTTGTAATGACCCAATGAAATGTGTAGAACATGGTGTAGCTTGTGGTTAAATGCACGACCACGCTTCGTGTTCGTGTTACGGCGTGTTCATTTTGAATCGATCTTATGATATTTATCAGCAAATGACGATCATATTTTTGTGTGGAAATTTTTCAAATTTGCTTCATTCATTAGAGAGATACCGGATCGTTTACATTTTACAAAGCAGGGTTTTATTAATTAACAATATTCTGCCAAACAAGATGGTGTAAACATTACACGATCATGACGATAACTCTGTAACACAGCTCGACGTGACTCGAGTTTCTGCATTACGCCGTACACTGCGTGTCTGTATTGACGATGTTGCCATATTTTTGAAAGATTCTCTTTCATTTGAATATATTGTTCATTAAATTTTGTTGTGGCAAATCAAAGGGGGATATTTTGAGCGTTGTAATTTCTTAAATTATTGGAACTGAATGGGTACTGGCTTTTGTTTATATCACTCCGTAACACGAGACCGAGTTTGTTTATGGCTACCATTTAGATTCGTCCATTTGTAGTAAGAGGGGTGCGACGTCCAAATGATGTGCATGGCTAAGCACATTAGTTGTCTCAAAGTTGTTGTAAAAAACAACAGACGATTTTAAATTAGGCCCCCTTTATTCGTTTTTAATTATCTATATAAGTGTCATGATTTTTAATTTTATTGTTCTGTAAACCCACTTTAACATTTATACATGCATTTTAGTCGCACCCCTCATGCCCCTTAGGCCATGTAGTAAACGATCACTCCGGTGGCCTTAGCTACATACTCCTGTTTGAACAGACTGGTGTCATAAAACAACAAATTAAAAAACAGTTGTTTTTCTAGGTTTCTTAAAAATAAGGAGGATAGAGGATTTTTATTTTATATTTTTGCTAAGTTTGTCACCTTGTAATTAAACTAAAAAACAGCCGCCCACTTTTCAGTTTGCAGTATTTATCCAGATCCAGTTCAAATGACATCCTTTTGTATTCATTTTTTAAAAAGTTATACAAGTATTTGAGAGTCAGAATATTGAAGTTAAAGTTCAAAGTATTCTACCCACGTTATGCATGGTTTTTTTCCATGAAAAATGGCTTTTTGAGGTGAGGAAAAAGAAATAATTAGTTTTAAAATGAAAGGTAGTTTTTGTTTTGTTTCTTATTTTTGCCTGATTGCGTGATATTCCAAAACACTCTTCCTAGTCCATTTTCCCCCAAGTGTCCTTTATATTTTGTTTTCCCATCCAGATTGTGCATTATGGCCAAGAGGTGTCCGTTTAAGCTGCGCATCAAGTACAATAGAGATGCTAAACGCGGAGAAGATAAAAGATAAGACAGAGATAAAAGATCAGACAGTTCATCATGGACTAAGAAATCAGCAACAACAAACTGGAGGGACAATCTCAAAGCAACAAACCCAGAAAGATATAAACAAGTACTGAAAGAAAATGCCAACTACGAAAAGCTGAAAAGACTTGACATGGCATTAGCAGAGTCCATGTTACAGAAGAGAAAAATAGGTGCTGAAGAGAAAAAGAAGTGGAAGGACATGCTTGAACAGAAAAAGAAGTACAACGAAGGCTGTGCGTACAGAATGAGACAGCATAGAGCCATGAAAAAAGCCAATCAACACAATAAACCACCAAAACCATTAACTAGAACGCAGCGACAGAAAGTTTTAGAAAAAAAAGCCAAAGCAGCAGCAAAGAGGCGTGAAGAGCGGGCAGCTATGTCTCCAGAAGAAAAGAAAGTATATCTAGCCCACAGACGGGTAGGATATGCTCAGAGGAGAATCATGGAGAAACGACTTCTTGAAGAGGCTAAAAAGTTGAAGAAACAACAAAAGGAGATAGAAGAGGAGGAAAGGCGCTTGGCAGAATTGAAGAGAAAGCTAGAAGAACAAGAGGATCAGCAACAACAGATGAGAGATGAAATGGATGAAAGTGATGTTGATATAAGACGTCCCGAAGCTCGTCGCAAAAGTCTACAGCGTGCTCGGAATGCAATGCCGTTAAAACCAGCCAATTATATAAACACCCATGAAGACTTGAGAGCAAAAGCTTCTCCAACTAAATCAAGAGCATTTACAAGACGAGATGTACTTGAAGGTGCTGGTGCTGATGGTAGTAAGCAACAGTTGGAGGGACCACTTTTCGAAGTAATTGCCATTGGTTTGGCTGAGGAGAAGCAGTCAAGACACAGAAAGAAACTGGCGTGCTCCCTACACATGCTAAAAAAATACAAGCTTCAGAGAGCAGCTGCAAAGAAGTTTGGTGTTAGCAGAAAGCTACTTAGCAAAGCAAAACAGTTCACAACAGGACGAAAAAAACTTTCAGAAGAAATTGTAAACCTGGTCAAAGACTTCTATGAAGCAGAGTCGCAAGCCATACCTGACAAGAAAAGGGTCAGCAAAAAAACAGGGAAACCTACAAGCTTTATGGACAGGTCTGTAAGTGTACTGTATAGTCGGTTTAAGAAGAGGCATCCGGAAATCAAAATCGGTATTGCAAAATTTCATCAACTAAGACCTAAAAAATGTGAAGACAAGGAGCCAGGCAAAATACAAAGGCTGTCTTTGTGAGTATTGCGAAAACATTTCACTTAAACTACCAATAATCAATAAGTACCTGTCTGATGCAAAGTGTGAGACAATCCAAGGAGTATACGACTTTGCAGACGCAACACTATGTGGGAAACCACATAAATATGAGTGCATCTACAGAGAGTGTGAAAAGTGTGGCATTGACATGTTAGATGATCGTCTTGGGTCCATTTTATCTGTAACAAGCAAGCTCAGTTGGAAGAGATGGAAGTTGGTTCAGAGCGAAGTAGCCAGCAAAGATGTACTCATCACTAAACGTTCTTTGGTAGATGAAGATGGACAGATGTGCACTCTTATTGAAGAACTGAAAGGAGATGCCCAAACCTATGCTGCCCATCTTTTTTCAAAAAGACTGGCAGCACAAACAGTACAGTGCCTTAAAGAGCAGACTACCGGAAGATACGTGTGTGTGCGTCCTGGACTTCGCAGAGAATTACAAGTGTGCATACCAGAATGAGGTCCAGGGTGCATACTGGACTCAAAATAGTGCTACTGTACACCCAATAGTGTGCTACTATAACTGCCAGAAGTGCAAGACGCAGATCACTGAGTCTCTAGTATTCATTACCGATGATCTGACGCATGATCACCATGCAGTGAATGCATTTCAAGCTGCCGCATCGATGCACCTGAAAAATACAAGAAGTCTTCAACTCAAGAAGCTATACAGATACTCAGATGGTTGTGGCGTGCAATACAAGTCTAGAGGGCCCTTTTCCGATGTTAGTTAACGCAATGTCTGATTTTGGATATCTGATTGAGCACATCTTTGCAGGTTCACGACATGGGAAAGGACCTTCTGATGGTGAGAGTGCTGTGGTGAAGAGTCAGTCCTCTCTTGCAGTAAAAACAGAGGCAGCTGTGATCACAAATGCAGAAGACCTGTACAAATTCGCAAAGAGTTAACCCGCAATGATGAGGACTGCAACAAACATGGTTTTCGACGTACATGTTTCTACATTCCACGCAAGGAAATTGAACGAGATCGAGGGCACCGTCTTGTTAAGACTGTTCCAGGAACAATGAAACTACATTCTGTAAGGACGATCAAAGATGGTATAATAGCAACGAGAAACTTGAGCTGCTACTGTAATGCTTGCCTTCTTGTTGATGGAACTGAGTGCCAGAATAAGCAGTATGTGCAAGAATGGAAGGAAGTGAAGTTGTTCAAACGCAGCAGAAGTAGTAAGTGAAATATCTTTAAATATTCTTAAACTTGAGAGAATCTAGTTGACTCTAACATGCCAAAAAAATATTGACTTCAAAGTTAAAAGTTAAAAACTTGAATGACAATATTGTTCTTACCCTTACACTACTAATGTTGCACAAAAACATAATACATGTAGGCAGTTTATATTTGTTTTGTGCAGTATTACATGGTTTGTCATAAACTATTGGACCTTTGTGGAATAAAACTATAATTAAAATTATATTTACAAAACCAACATAGTATATGTCAGGAACGGCTTCAACAAAAGGTTAATATTATTGGAATTGTTGACTTTATTGTTACAGAAGCAACTAGCCAGGGCCATGAAGCTGCCGCATTAACTACTGATGATGGGACTGCCTCTGAGCCCGAAGATGAATCCAGCGAGCAAATTGATGATTCCACCACCTCTGGGCATGATATTGCCACCCCCAAGCACAAAGGCGTTATCTACTCCCAGCCGAATGACAATAACCCCTCCCAGCATGATGACAAAGCTTCCACCAAGCATGAAGATGGAGCTATGTCAGAGCATGGTTTCTCAGTCAACTATCTACGTGATTTTGATGCAAAGTAAGTTAACTTCATATAACACCAGTGCAATCTTTCAACTTAAATATCGTTTTTGTAACAACAATTGTAGTAAATGATACCAAAACATTGTTAAAAATGTGTTCTTTACCTACCCCACAGGATCTAAGTCAACAATTACGTTGGTATTCAATTTGAGAGATCTGACAAAGACTGGGTGTACATGGCAATGGTAAGGAAAAATATTTTGGTCGTGGAAGAACATAACCTCTTCATATTTTGTGCAAACACTGCAATTGAGATCCTGTTAAGCAGGCCTTGGTAGCCATATGCAGTAGTGCAGAGGAAGGACAGAATATTAAAGATGATGTTTTTTTCGTTATACCATAAAAGTTAATTGACTACTTTTGTTTTCCATGTAACTCTGGTGCATAATGACCAAGCGCAGGTAGAGTTTATGCAGCGACATGAAAATGGACTCTACACATTCAGTACAGAGCCCCCAGCTACCCACACATTCAGTGACCTTGTAAAGGTGATGGCTTCTCCAACATTGGTCAGAGCAAGAAGAGCGTTAATGTACAAATTCTCAGATACAGAAACGTCAGCTCTATCCAGTAAATTCATTCTAAAGTAACAACTTACACAGGAGGGGGCAACTCCTTTGCTCACATCTGTCCGACTTACCCGCAGGATCCATCACGATGTATACTTAGTGTAATTTGAAGTTCTGTTGTGATGTGTACGACATTTTTCTCTCATGGTTCGTACTATATGCAGTGACTGTGCAGACACCAACACAGTTTAAAACATGAAATGATGTCGCATCCACTATGAATGCTTCATCACAAAATATTGATGATATGATATTGTGAAATTGAAAGGAGAACTAACATACCCCAGGACCAGCACAGTTGGAATGTTGGTTTGTTGGCAAACCAGTTGCTGATTATTTATTTGCAAAGTTGCATGAATACTGGTACCTCTAACTACAGACATGCTGCAATGTTAAATGGATGCGTTTTACCAAAGATAAAGATGTGCAATTAGATGGTTTTCACTCTGCTGGTTTCGGTCTTTGCAGTTAAAGGGTTAGGAGACCATTTGCTGGAAAAAAATTTGGTGCCGTAGCACCAAATTTCGAAATTCTTAGTCAACGACCGTCAAATACAGTGCAAACGGAATACCAAATTCTTGAGATTCACATCACCTAGGCATCCGTGGTCATATGGGGGTTGGGGGGAACACTGAGGCCAGACTTGCCTTTCACACCGGATCCAAGAGACCAGGCTGAACGAACTTAGCACTATGCGCTGGAAAAAAATTTGGTGCCGTAGCACCAAATTTCAAAATTCTTAGTCAACGACCGTCAAAGACAGTGCAAACGGAATACCAAATTCTTGAGATTCACATCACACAGAAAAACGACCACGTATGCCGACATTATTATTCTACCTCCATGTAATTAGCAGTACCATTCGCTATGTGAAACTGTGTGGACAAACCGTTCAAACGGCTACACAATTGTCATTGCACAGAGTGTGACATACCATTTGTATTGAATGATGATCTTATTTTAAATCGTTGTAAAAAGAAATAAAAGATATGTGAGATAAAGAGTAGAAATGTCTCTTTCTATTCCTATAAAAATCATTTAGATCTGTGAGATATACAAATTATTTACGAGGGTGTAAAGTTGAACTACGGAGGACTGAGTTTTCCGCCGCGTGCAGTAAATTTTAGCCCGATGGTACCCCCCAAAATTTGCAGCTCTGCGCTCAAACTTGGCCTGTGTCGAGAAGGAAATGAATATCCGGCTGAAAAGTCAGCCACATAAGACGAAATCATGCGCAATTCAACGCAGTGTTTATTTAATGCACTAACCGTGTATTTCCGACGGTACAGACGGTCAAACTTCAAGGTAAGCTACTCCGTGACTTTGAGGTGCGCACCCCAAAAAACATAGGCCTACTTTGTATGAATTTCCATGTTCCATGCTTCATTTTGATGTATAAGGCTGTGTATTTTAATGATTATTTATATGCGTAACGATCCGATGAACTTGGGCCTTCGGCTTTCCGAGTAGTCGGATTCTACGTCACCATTATGACGTAACTCAGTTATCACATGAGATAGCGCTCACCGCCCAGCAAGATCATTGTGCTTTAAACCCAGCTGAGGATCAGACGTAAACGTACTAGCGCTCTTCAATTCAAGCCTGCATATACAGTGTGCACGTTCATCATGACGGAGTCTCTACTGTTAGACATAGACAACTTCTCGGCATTATCCGATTTTTCCCCGCATGCTTCTCCTTTGGGGTTGGAGAACAGACAATTTATGGAGCAATCTCCTGACGAACAGCCAATACCACTCGATGACGCTGTCAACGAAGGTGGTAAAGGCAAACTAAACCTTAAAGGTAAATCTAAAGCTAAGAAAAGACAGCATTCCAGAGCCAATGCTCCGGTGCCAACCGAAAGGGGCGATAATTCGCACCCACAAACTGACTCTGACAGGTTTGAAAGTTTAGGTAATGCTATAATAACTAATATGCAAGAGGGCTTTAACAATATTGCAGGAGCCCTCACTGCAAAGATTGCAGGGCTAAGCCAAGGCAAACGCCAAGACGCAACCGAAATCGGTTATCCTTTACCAAAAAAGCAAAAACTGTCAGAGAATATTAGTGCAAGTGAAAATTCTGATGCACAAATTGAGGACCTAATGGCCCCTAGCATTAGCAACATTGATGATGATGATTGCTTAATTGACATTCAGCAAGAATATGAAGCTGAAGACAAAATAGGTCCGAAAATAAAGGACAAATTGGCGGCTTTAACAGATAATATTTTGAAATCAAAACTGTCTGAGGAAAAGTTGTCCGCTAAACAAGACAAGTATTGTCGACCGCAAAACTGTGAAAATCTCACAAAAACAACTGTCTTGTGATATTAAGTGTCAAAAAGTTCAAGGACTTTTGGTAACGGCATTTGTGCCCCTCCTCCAATTGACAGACAAGCTCCTTGCAAAAGAAAACTCAACAGAGGAGGTTAAACTGGCCATGGACGCCTTGACTCTTATGGCAAATGCCAATCTTGAGTTGAACAACCGCAGACGAGAGCTGATCAAGCCAGACCTAAATGCACAATATCAGCAAATATGTACCCAAACTGTGGCACACACAAAAAACCTATTTGGTGATGATGTGCCTAAACAGGTACAAGATATTAACACGACAAATAAAGTTGGTATAAAAATTGGGAGGCCAAATAACCATTATGGCTTCAACAGGGGTGCCCGTACATGGAACGCGTACAAAGGGCAACACTACCCTCAGAACCAGTACAATTCAACTCGGGGTTCATCGTCAAAAAACTGGCGATTCAACACTCATTATCAGAGGGGCAGTTATGCAACCCGCCGAGGAGGAAGGAAAGGCCTAGGACGCCAGTAAATTCCTCACATGATGTAATCAAGGTGAGCATTGTGAATAACAATAGAGTGCAAGCAAAACCTTTTGTAGCAGGAAGATTGAAGTCTTTTCTCCCAAGGTGGAGACAATTAACTTCAGACCCCACCATACTTGACATAGTTCAAGGATTACACATTGAGTTTGAAAGACAACCTTGTTAATGGAAAGAACCAAAACAATACAAACGAGATGCAAATGAGCAACGGATTATTGGTCTGGAAGTAGAAAAACTCTTGAATAAAGGAGTGATAGAGGAGACCACAAGAGAATGTGGCGATTTCATTTCGAATATTTTTGGTTGTCCAAAGAAGGACGGGTCATACAGGATGATCCTTAATTTGAAAAGATTAAACAAGTTTGTCAAATATCACCATTTTAAGATGGAAACTTTGCAGTCCGCTATTTGTCTAAATTCTAGAGATTGCTACATGGCATCTATTGATTTACGAGATGCGTATTACACTCTGCCAATCGCATGAACATCGGAAATATTTGAGGTTTTTATGGAACGACACTGTGTTCCAATACACTTGCCTACCAAACGGTCTTGCCTGTGCTCCTCGTTTATTTACCAAACTCTTAAAACCTATTTACTCTGGTCTTAGAGCTCAAGGCTCCGATCTGTAGCCTATATTGATGACTCACTTTTGTTTGGTGATACATACGAAGAATGTCGTAGAAACATTGATGCAGTATCATCATTATTGACCCAAACGGGGTTTATTATTCATGAGGTCAAATCAGTGGTTGACCCAGCTAAAACATGTACATTCTTGGGGTTTGTACTAGATTCAGAGAACATGTGTATTTCGCTAACAGAAAGGAAGTCGGTCACACTTGAGATATCATGCAAAACGTTGCTACTCAAGAAATCACCCTCCATACGAGAGGTATCCCAAGTTCTTGGCAAACTCGTGTCAAGTTTTACAAGCATACTATATGGCCAGTTACATTACCGTCACCTTGAATGGGACAAAATTGATGCGCTTAGGAGCAATAACAATGACTATGATACCCAAATGGGGTTGTCACAAGAAGCAAAGAAAGACCTGACTTGGTGGATTGAAAATATTGAATCCAAACAAACTCGTAACAGTTTGACTCATACCCAGCCAGATATTATTTTGTAATCTGATGCGTCCCTTATAGGATGGGGTGCAGAATGCAATGGTACAACAACAGGGGGGCATTGGACCCCACAAGAACTGGAAAATCATATCAATGTACTGGAACTTATGGCTGGTTACATGGCTTTAAGGTCATTGTGTAAAGAACGAAAACATACACATGTACGTTTACGAATGAACAATACAACATCAGTAACGTATATTAATTTTATGGGTGGAATAAAATCAAGAGCTTGTAATGACTTAGCTCAAGATATTTGGTCATGGTGTATCCAAAGACATATTTGGTTGTCTTCATCGTACATACCAGGCAAACTTAACGTGCTACCGGATTTAGAATCCAGACGTAACAATATAGATACGGAATGGATGCTCAAGCCGTTTTTGTTTCGGCAAATTATGGAGCTACATGCACACTTTATACCAGAAATGGACTTATTCGCTTTCAGGCTGAATAACCAATTGAATACATACGTTTCATGGCGACCAGACCCTGACGCATTTGCAGTTGATGCATTTATGATACCATGGAATAATATCCGTTTCTATGCCTTTCCTCCTTTTAGCCTGATTGGCCGAGTACTGCAGGAAGTGCAGCAAGACGATGCAGAAGGCATACTGATCATTCCAAATTGGCCAACCCAACATTGGTATCCAGGGATAATGAACATGCTAAATGCAAAACCAATACTGATACCAGCAGCCATGGCTCCCCTTCAACTACCACAAAATATGTTGGAGGTACATCCTTTACATCGGAAGATGTCACTACTTGCTTGCCACTTGTGCGGGAAGGCCTCAAAGCCTCATGTGTTTCGAACCGCACTGCAGAAATCATTGTGTCCTCCTGGCGGGAAGGAACACACAAACAGTATAGAACATACTTACTTAAATGGCAGTTATACTGTAGTAAAAGGAACATTAATCCAATTTCGCCATTAATAAGTGATGGTTTAGACTTCTTGACTGAATTGTTTGAAAATGGTCTAAAGTACAGTGCCATGAACACTGCCAGATCAGCGTTATCTGCAGTGCTTCAGTTACCTAATGGTGTTTCTTTTGGCAGTCACCCTTTGACTTCCAGATTTATGAGAGGAGTGTTTTGTAAGAGGCCATCATTTCCAAGATACAAAACAATTTGGGATGTCAGCGTTGTTTTACACTATTTCAAGGAAATTGAATCTAATTCAAGACTTCCAATAAAAGATTTGAGCCAAAAATTGGCAACGTTATTTGCTTTGCTAACTGCACAAAGAGTGCAGACTTTGCATTTGTTGTCATTAGACAATTTAACTTTAACAGACACAGAGTGTCGAGTTTCAATTAAGATTGTACTTAAACAGACACGACCAGGTGTCCATTTGTCTGATATTATTTTACCTGCTTTTGCCGCAAACCAAAAGTATGTGTGGTGTCGACAATGAAAGATTACTTGGGCCGAACATCAGAAGTTAGAGGGTCCGAAAAGAAAATCTTTATTAGTATCAACAAGCCTCATAAGGCAGTATCCAAGGATACTATTAGCAGATGGATAAAAGAGACTTTACACAAAGCAGGAATTGATACTTCCCATTTTAAAGCCCACAGTGTTCGGGCAGCTTCACCATCGTCAGCCAGGGAATGTGGCGTTCCTATCCAGACAATACTTACAACAGCCGGATGGTCTGGAGCAAGTACATTTGCTCGTCATTACAACAAACCACTTGTTAATCAAGAGACTTTTGCCACAAAATTTTTGGAAAGAAGAACTTAAGTCAAGTTTAAGATAGACGATTGCCTGCAACAGGTCTACTGGTTATATCTAATAAAAAATGCAATGTGTGAATGGAACGAAGTATATTTGCAATCTTATTTGAGAAACGAACTTCAAAAGTCTCGTTTACCTGGCTCTAAAGTCTCATGTGATAACTGAGTTACGTCATAATGGTGACGTAGAATTCTAAAATTAAACGAGTTTAATAACGAAGTTTGATTGGGATTCTATGAATCCATTATGACGTGGCGAAGGAGATCACATGCCCTCCCTTTGTTGTTGGGCAATTCTTGATCCCTACCCCTTTTCTTTCTACAGATAAACTCGACTTTGCGCTAAAGAATGATCTTGCTGGGCGGTGAGCGCTATCTCATGTGATCTCCTTCGCCACGTCATAATGGATTCATAGAATCCCAATCAAACTTCGTTATTAAACTCGTTTAATTTTAGGATTAGTCACTATGAACTGTGAGTGTGTGTGGTGGCAGCGTGGTAACAGCCCACTGTGGGCGAGACCACTGATGTCGCACCTTGAATGGCGGTCACGTGACCGATGCGTTCATTGCGATTAATGTGATGAAATGGGCGATTGCATTATTGAGAGGGGTGATTAGTACGCGAGTGAGGCCGCTCGTGATTGGAGCAAAGATAATCATTGACGCGCGTTTTTCAAACATTGAATTGAAAGTTTTGAGATAGGAATTTGTAAATAATAATTGATGAAGTATTTATAAAAGTGTATTTGCAGGAACCCTGATGATCAATACCTTTTTACATGTGCTTGATGAATTATTAACAAAATTCAACATGAAATAATCAGGAGAAAAAAAATAAATCCTTTTCTCTCTTCTTTCTTTTAATTTGTAGATGATAATTGATGAAGTACATATAAAAGTTCATTGCAAGTTAACCCTGAGTATCAGTAATATGTGCTATAATTATATTAACAAAATTCAGCATGAAATAAATAGGAACACACAAAAAGATTAAAAAACAAAATTTTTTAAATGTTTTTCTCATGCCAAAACCTAGTCAGGCTTACCATTTTATAATGACAACTTAAATACATTAAAATACAATGCAAAAAATTAATTTAAATTGAAAATGGCCGCCATCATAATTGTTATTAAATTTTTAATTGCATACTTCACTTATATCCATAAATCAGCTTTATAACATGCCAAGTGGTCCTTAAGCATGCTTTCTCATGCCATGTGCATGATAACGCTCGTTTTAAATCCATGCGACCTTAAATTTTAGGGCCATGACCTTCATAAATATGCAAATTACCTTCTTCATTTTTAAGTTAACTAATTTTAAGCATCACCACATTATTATACACATAACAATTTGTAAGTTCACCAAATTTTACACCCATAAGTAAAAAAATAACCAATTTATTGGCTAAAATGTAACAAAATTGTCTTTTTGCACCAACCTTGCAGCGAGGCACTCAACCACAGTGCTTTGGCACATATAAAGAAAAACATAACAATTTCAAAATGGTAGATCCCAACCCCGTGATACTCCGTGATATCCTGCAGTGTACCAATACACACGTTTTAGGAGGGGTGTCAATCAACGGGGGTCGTCAATTTGGTCAGGAGGGGTGGTGGAAAAAATGTTTCCCCATAGCTCATGCACAAATCTCTGCGGCACGTGCGCCACAGATCACTACCACAGTTTAGTGGTAAGGCATGTTGTGTCTGACCGCTCTAGGTTCAATGGCCTTTTGTGAATGAAGGTCTTGTGATCTTGTGCCGACAGCAGACTGGTTTAGCAGACATAAATCATTGAGATAAGGCAGAACAGGCCCTCTTAACTTCTTAACCTATCAAATGGGCCTGCCACACCTTTATGACAGGATTACGTAACACCGTTGGCCCAAAACAGGTGCAGCGGTGCAGGGTTAAAAAGGGTATCGTTTGCCTGTACAAAATCCCCATTAGATTTGTCCCCCGAAAATGGCCGATTTCAATAATTGAAACCTTGATAACTTTTGAACGGAATGTCCGATCTCTTAAATTCAAGCAGCAATTAGATCAGGTGGTGATAAGTCATAACAAGACACTAGAAAAAAGGATACAGCATCCTTTAAAAAAACATGTGTGGTTTTGCTAATATGCGATAATATTTGTGACATCGCAAATATTTGCAAAGATATTTGCGACATCGCAAATATTTGTAAAGATATTTGCGACATTGCAAATATTTGCAAAGATTTTTGCAAAGATATTTGCGACATTGCAAATATTTGCAAAGATATTTGCGACATTGCAAATATTTGCAAAGATTTTTGCAAAGATATCTGCGACATCGCAAATATTTGCAAAGATATTTGCAATGTGCGATGTCCCTTCAGGGCCACCATATGTAAGGCAGAGGGCTTGTCCTGAATCTGGTAGTGCTACACTTGTATGGTTTGCATTTAGTTGGATTTCTATTAGCCTTGCTCAAGGCGGTCGCAGTTTTCACTCCGAAAAAGACGCCGTAAAACCCACTGTAACCTATACTCATGTACTATACACCAGCATGTACATGTACTGTGCATTATCACATCGCACGACTCCCATACTATTATTGTGCGCAGGTCATCTGCACTCTGATTACTGTCCGCATGCGGAGGCCGTCAGGCTGACAGCCTTGTACGGTCTGTAACCATAGCTGCCAACATTTGAAAATTTCAATTAGTAATAAAACATCGTGGCATGTCAAGGCGTTTGACATGCACACAATTTGTATGAAATTCCAATGTTATTCTTAGGGAGTGCTCCCCCCTTTCCAGGTGGTGTTGTCTTTGTTCATTTGAATTACAAGATACCAAAAACAAAATGAAAATGTGCACTTGAGAACTTTTTACCTCATATGAATTTGGGAAAAGCCTTTCTTAGCAAGGTTCCGACATGACTTGCTGCTAAGAGAGGTATATTATGTTCTAAATAGAAAGCAGTAAATAAACACTCGGCCCGAGCAGGGTTCTCCCCAGGATCTTTTAAAACTGTGGGGCTTTTCAATCTGGCTAAGTTACAATCCAAGCATGCGAGAGCGAAGCGCGAAGCCCCTTGCGAGGCGTGGGGTCCGGGGCCCTTAAAATTTGAAGTTCTAGATGCTCTCTGCTGCATTCTGGTGCATTTTAGAGCCTTTGAAATTGCAATATAATGGTCAAACAAAGGCAATTTTATTTAATATAGCATAAATAGAGGTTTCATTAAAAAAAAATTGGCCAGGGGTTCCCCTATGGGTGGTGAAACCATTTCAACTGATTTATTCCGATTTATTTTCAGTTTACACAAAAAATAAGATTCTCTGTAAATTAAAAAGAAATCAAAATAATTTGTTTACACGTGATATATTGTTTGTCAATTAAATTTCCTCAAGTAGCCCAAATTACAAAACATAATAAAACGGACATGCTCTAATAACACCGCACTAAACATGTATGCACGGATTACGCATGTGGGATTGAGCGAGCGATCAACGTGCTTGCTCTTTTGAGGTCAAATGAGCATTGTTTCGCTGGTACCCGTCTTCGGAACAAGGTGCACGCGGCATCGAAGGGAAACAGCTAACTGACTTCAGTGGACAAAGAAAGGAAAGTGTTGTTTTCTGTATGTGATCGTGATTGATTTCAGCGGCCGGTGTCATGACAAAAACTGTCTGCTGGCAATAAGTGTCCGCTGAGCATGCGCAGTAGACCCTGGACACTATTTATTTGGCATGTATTACGTGACAAATAGTGTCAGCCCAACAAAATAATAGTGTCCGAGCGCGCACCATGCTGCTGCACATTTGCATGCACACATTTGGCAGATTACGGACAGTATTTGGCAGAGATTACGGTCAGTATTTGGGCATTTTGAGGCTGTAGAGGGGAGTTAGCTGAGGCTGTTCCTTGCTCTAATTGTGAAAGTGCTAAATATTACGAATTATTTATAATCAAATACAACCAAGAAAGCGTTCAAGAAAATACAAGCCAAGTTAAAAAATAGACGAACAGAACACTTAATCTCAAATGTATGTCAAGATTAGTATTTTACTTGAGTAAAACAGTGCAACGCAATGATAATGCACGCTAACCGCGGACACTATTTAGCAAGCTTCCGTAAACAATGTGACGTAATAGACGCATGACCAATCAGAACGCAATATGCTAATGAGCGGACACTTATTGCCAGCAGATAGTTTTTGTCATGACACCGGGACGACGTAGATCAAAGACACACATGAAGAAAGCATTACTGATGGATTATAAATTACGTTGGCCAAGGCACTGGACAGAGACTGTGATAGTATGACCGTTTGTTGTGGTCAATGAAAAAAGGTATTAAAAATTGAAAAGCGTATCGGGCGGAAAAAAATGAGCTCGGCCATTTTGCCGGCGTATCGGCCCCCAAAAATTGCGTATCGGGCCGATACGCTAGCTTGTATGTGGGGAGAACTTTGCCGAGTAGTGTTGATATCCTGTGAACTTGACATGAATGATGTCAATTTTGTTGTTTGTGCCTCATCTTGAACATTAGTGAGATGGAGTTTGGATTTTGAGTGCGTAACTATGTCAGACCGTCCGCCATGTGCTACTGATAAGTCCCGTCGACATACTTTACAAAATGCACGTTGTTTCCCCTTTTGTGAAACTGTGATAAAAGAAAATTCATCACTGTATTTACTACTGTAAAATGTCCTTTCTGTTTACCTTTGGAAGCCATGGGAAACAATCAATATTCCAACAATTCTGACAATCGCGATGTACTACAATGTAGAAGACAGAACAGACTCGCGATGTGCTGCATAGATTTTGACAGGTCGCCGAAAACATGTACATACGTATGCCGACCACACGTGTGCATGCTGTCGCTGGTTTCCACGCGTTTTCTAATACTTTTACGTGTTCCTGGTATCCTGCAACGCACTTATATCGATACTATAAAAACCAAATGTCTTCAGTGTTCTTCCAGAGTCGTTCATGGTGGTGATACAGTGTATATAAACGGCATTTAAATGGCAAAGAATCGATTACTATCTATAGAAAATCAAATACGAACAATTTCGTCGACTTTTCAAAGCTGAAAAAGAACGTTGCATTAAAAATAGAGTTTTTTTTTTTTCTATGGCGATAAAGTTGAAATTCGTAATTTTTAACAAGCAATTTGTATTTTCGTAATTCATAGATAAATTTGTAATAATTACGAAAAATTTGTAATAGTTGGCAGCTATGTGTATCTATGTGTTTCTTTATATTTTGTCCACTATTGGATGAAAATAGGAGGGGGGGAGGGCTCTCGGACTATGCTGGTATGCACATCATGAATATTCAAATATTTCGTCAGACCTATTGCTGACAATGCAGGATGAAAAATTATTTAATGATTCATTTTTTGGTGTCCAATCACGAGCTTCCCTCATGAACTTTGTGTGCCGTGTCATGCTTTCTGTGCGCGTAACGCGATGTGAGTGTACACAAACAAAACAGCGTCTCTTTTATTTGCTTCCACTGACCGATGGGGTCTTGTCAGCCGCGCGCATTATAGTAATGACCTGATGGCTTCAACACAGAACCGTCAAGGAATTGATTCAGTTAGTCGCATACACACAAAGAGCAGGCGCACTCCTATACTACAAACACGTACACCACGTACGTTGTGGTAAATTTTAGTGTGTGTGTATGGGTGACTTTGAGGCTTGTGCGCATACTAAGTACAGTACCAGCTGCAAGTAATTCCAAATCCCCGCGGGTAACTTGCGATATTTTTGACTGGCCAGCCGGACCACTTGGCAAGGTGTGATTCAGTTGGTCCGCCACCGTGAAATATCTAAAACCCGAGTTTGTCTAAATTGTCTTAGTTAAAAATCTGAATGGAAAAAAACAAAATTAAGGTCAACTAATGGGATTCATCAGCCATCAACAGTTTTGCAAGTTCCCAAGTACGGTGTTCTGAACTGTCCGTGGAAAAGTGAACGGTTTTTTAGGCCTATGTTATTCGTTCTCAAACAGCAACCGTTGTAAATTATTTCAGTGAAAACATTTTATTATGTTTGTGCTAAGGTAAGTTTTACCTCTGAAATCGTACTTTCTTTTGTTGATGAGTTCACTTATTGAAAAACTTATTTAATATTCATGTACCTTAAAATTATTTGAACAGTTAAACAAACAAAAATAATTACCGTATAAACACTTTTAAAACTAAACCCACACAGTCATGTTAATCATTTTATTGCTTATATTTATGTTATTTATATTTATATTATTTATTTTTTTTATTCACACACATCATGATGTGTTAGATAAGTAACATGACAATGATCATCAACTCTTTTGAACTTTTGGTGGCTCTGAAAAGAGCCGTTTGGTTTATTAATTATTTCGATATTCGTGAAGTTTTTTCGAAGGCAGAAAAACGGTTTTACTGCAGGAAGGAAATGAGCAATTATAAACAAACAAGACTTGGTAAAATCAATGAATTTAATATCCATAATCCATGACAACAGAACGCCTTTCTTTTTCATGTACTTTTTATCACAAGTCCGACTCAACTAATTAATGGTTTCTACTTCCACGATTGAACGTTGCGATGGCAGCGCTGTTGGGTATTTTGTTGATCATAGAGAAAAACATGGCGTGCTGTAATTCTGACCTTTGATCTGTGCAACATAACACGGCCATGTACACGGTTGATTTTCAGCGGAACGGAGCTTTCACTTCCTTGGTCATTCGTTTTGGTTTTTGTAAGTTTCACTCATGCCTTAAACTGTTAGTTTTTACATGCACCTGTATGTACAAATGCAGGCCTATTGAGCTATTGTCATGGAATGTATTCATGTTAACCCATGCGTGATGTTGCTACAAGACTTCTTGCGTGGGCCTTCGTGGGGCCCCGCGAAGTATGCCACGGCACGTACCACCGCACGCGTGGACCCCGTTGCTCCCCCGCAAAATCCCCGCGGGGAAGCGGGTGTCCCCGTACCCGCCTTGCAGTTTACTCGCGGGTACCCGTTCCCAACTCGCTGGGATTTGGAATTACTTGTGGCCGGTACTGTAGGTGATGTAAACAAACAAGGTTTTTGGATGTTTTTTTTTGTCATCACTGTCAGCGCCATTTCATGATTGTATCAGTGCATATCAGTGTTTTGACATTTATTTGTTAACCAGGCCTCTTTCACGTCATGTTGAGTCTAATTTCCACACAATCCAAACAAAAAATCCTTGCGAATTTGTTCTTGGAAAACTTAGTGAAATTGTGGACATTTTAGGTGGTGGATATTATAAAAACGTTTTTTAAAGTTTTTAGGGAAAAATCAAAAATAGAAAATGATTCATGAGGGTATGGGGTTCCCGGATGTCTTTAGTTTGCTTTACTACTATTTTAAATAGTGGTATTTAACAGTATTTGATGATAGCATTTCTACATAAAAATAAGGTGAATAATATGAATTTAATGAGCCATGATAAAAACAAATTTAATGTATTTAATAGATATTAATTTTTCACCGGGGATAATTCACTATGAAAATCTTTGCTGTGAAACCACAGCTGTGAAATCTCAGTGAAGTGCAGGATTTGGCTGAAATTCAAGGAGTTTTTTCTCTTTCACCATGCTTTAAGGGAATTGCAGTTCCCTTAAACCACCTTGAAAAAAGAGTCTCCATACCATTTTATACTGGCCTGAATGAAATTCATATAGCCTGCCCAATATGGGGTAGAGGGTCCCCCCCCCCCAAATGTTATCATACTATAACACACTATTTTCCTCTTGTATAGAACTACAACAAAAAAACAAAAAAATCCTCAAAAGAATTCCTGAGATTCCAAGCCCACAATGAAGACACAATAGGAGGGGGGGGTTCCCTCTGCCCCAGCACCAATTGGAATTTCACCCTGATTTCAGGGAATGCTCTGCATCCCAGCCTAGAACTCTTTAATTGGTAGATAATTCTCTGGAATGTCATTTCCCACTTCCCCCACTCCATGGTCTCATGGGGGTGATTAGCCATGCTATATTGCTCTACTCCAAAATGTAAACATTAGTCTATGCACACTGTGCTGACCAGTGTACTGATGACCTGAAACAAGGTGAACCCAAATGGCTGACCAATAAACCATATCAGGTTGACTTCCCCTCATTAAACAGTAATCTATCCAGTTGTATTCATACCAAGGACACCTTGAAAACTTGGTGAATACTCCTTGAATTAAACCACACTTTATACAGACACCCAAAATAGCCTTGGGCTGTTTTCAGCAGTACAGCAAAGTGAAAATAATGTGAAACACTTAGGCTCTGACTAGTTAGAAAAGAACTCCATGAAAACAAGGTGAAAATGGAGAATTTACAATTTCAAGGAGAAAAAGGATTTCACTCCATTTTCAAGACAAAGATAAAGAACATAAATTGTTTTTTTAAAAACTTTCACCAATGTGTGTAAAAGCACTGTATACTCAGTACTTCCCTGAGTTCTGTGAACAAAATCCACAGGCAAATCATTCTGGTGGGCGAATCACATCCGAGTGATTTGCCTGTGGATTTCTTTCACAGAACTCGGGAAAGTACCGAGTATACAGTGCTTTTACACACATTGGTGAAAGGGTAAAAAAAAAAAAAAAAAAGGCTATAAATTGGGTTTTCAAAACAAGTTCTCCAACCCTTTTTTATAGTTTATTATTTATCAAGTTATTTTATTCCCCCCCTTCCACTGAGCCCTCCCCAACTATACCTCCACCCTCTCCATACCCCCCCCCCCCCAATTTTAGTATTTTTTTGTTCTTAATACCTGCATGGCCATGTGTTGCGAATTCTGTTGTCATCCCACCTATTTTATGTAGTTTTGTTTGTCTTTAGTACATGGGTGGCAATTCTCTCCATATCCTTTGTGATGGGAGCTGTCAAGGGCCTTAGTAAGACTCGCGAAAAGGCCGCCTTAGGCGGCCTTTTCGCGAGGCTGTTAAAAGTGCAGTAACTACAAAAAACTAGTTGTTTATATAGTGGCATGACTACTGTGACTGTGTGAGTGTGAGTAATTTGTCGAAATTAGCAGTGTTGGGAAAAAATTACTAAAATCACTCATTGGCCAATTGTACAACCCAATCGAACCTTTATATAACCGTGCGCATCTCCAGTGTATTTAAAGTTTGAAGTTTTTGTACAGGTATTTGATTGTTTTTACTAACTTTATAGGGCCTCGATCTGTTGTGTTGACATATATGAAGAGCGATCGGTTGTTTTCAGTTTCTGTGAGGTGGCAGCATCCACATGCAGAGCAGCATAACTCATGCAGCCAGAGGAGGTCGGATGACGACGCCACCCGTGATCATGCGTTTGCCGACTGGAGGTGGACATTGTCTGGTACATGTACTCAACTCAAGTTGTACCATTTAATAACTGCATGCAGCAGCAAACCACATGCGGCCAGAGGAGGTCGGATGACGACGAAAGCACCATGCTGGCCAAGTTCGCACACGGACCATTTGCCGACTCCTGGCGGTCGACATTACGAACCCAACACAGGTTGTACCATTTGTGACCCGCTCTGCAAAAAAGGCCCGTAAGTCGCGCTATCTCTTAGCACGCAAAGGGCTCGTCAATGTTGAAAAGGTGAAAATTTTTTACTCGATGTGATTTTTTTGTTATCCCATTTTTGACATCGTTGATGTCCACTCTTTCATAATTTGTAAGATTGAATGTTCATTTTGATCAATAAAGATGTAAAAAACCCGTGTTTTGTGTACAATTTGTTCGTGGTTTGTACGGTCGGTGTCCGTGGAATCAGCAGAAAGTTGCATCTTTTACACATCTGTAACGACATTATTTGGAACCCCCCTATTATAAATTTGGTATCATCTGAAAGTGGAGAACGTTGGCTTTCTAAATTTAGACATAGAAAAGGTTAGAGGTCAACATTAAAAGCAGGGTCGGTAGTTTTATTACACGTAGACATAGAGCGCTTGTTACTAGGGGCGTGGATCTTTGCTATCACGTGCACACAATGTAGTGTACCGATTGGTCAATGCGCGCAATGTCGAGTGCGCGCATGCGCTGTGAACGATATTGGTTTTTTATTCTCTGTCAGGTGACTGTCATGTGACTGTTTATTATGTGCGTGCCACGCGAAAATACAGCGCATTACCTGTCAACTGTGTTCAACTCAACTGACCTGTACTGCTCTGAGCGAAAAGATTTTGAGAATTATTTACCACTTTAGCCATTTTTTTTTTTTTACTTTATTAGCCAACTGCTATTATATTTTGTTCGTTAATTATTTGCTTAAGTATGGGTTCGAAGGATCAGTGTCTGGCTGAGGCTTTGAATGAGCTCCGTGATGCCAATCTTGTCGGGGAGGAGAGAGGCATAATTGGCTTCGTGGAAGATTACTTCGTTAACTTCCGATGTGAAGATGACAATGTGGAATCAGAAACCGATTCGGAATCTGATTCCATACCGCCATTTTTAGCGGAAGATAACGAAGAGATCGACCCTGAGTGGAGTGATGAAGAGGATGTGCCCTTGGTTATTGTAGGTATTCCAGGAGATGACATGGATGCCAACGGATCTCTTCTGGCCGACGAACACCGCGGAAAGGCGAGTGGATTCCAGTGC
This sequence comes from Pycnopodia helianthoides, assembly GCA_032158295.1. Lineage (NCBI taxonomy): Eukaryota > Metazoa > Echinodermata > Asteroidea > Forcipulatida > Asteriidae > Pycnopodia > Pycnopodia helianthoides. The sequence continues at coordinate 28,886 of JASTWB010000039.1, forward strand.
GACTGCAAGCTTCTCGACAACGGTCCCTGTTCCGAGCGTTACTCCGCTGATGATTTTGTAAATTCTCAGTGTGAAATAGCTGAGCTGTCCAGAGGTATGTTTCCCCTTTTTTAACAATTATTTTAATGTACTTTTTTGTACAGCTTTTATTATTTATTTATTTAAATTTTGGTATTTTCTGATACTGATGGTGCTGACAATTTGTTTTAAAAATAGTTTAAAAATCATCACATGAAGAATAAAATAAATTTGTGAAACCCCCTGTTGATTTAGAAGTTAGAATTGCTTAAAAGGGCCAACATTTGTTGGATTCTAAAAGATTCTGTTGTTGATCATGTTGTCCATTTTTTTTTATTCAATTGCTGGTATAAGAATTTTATTTTCTCTGTTATTGCAGGGGAGAAGGATATGCTCCTCTTGGGTCAGATCCGCTGTTTTACTAACACCAGTCAGCAGACAACGCCATCAAGAAGGATTGAGGGAAAAGAAAGAATGCGTCAGAGGTCGTCATACCTTTTCCAAGGCCAGTCTGTCTGCAGAGAAACATTCTTATTTTTACATAGGTAAGCAAGGCTACTTTTATTATAAACCTACAATTTGTTTTATTTAAAAAAAGGTTTTAATTGAGGAAGTGTTATTATGAATGTTTTAATCAACATTTTTGTTTTTTGCTTTTTGTATAGCATTAGTCTCAACAAGCTGAAATCTCTCCAAAAACACTATCGTGAAAAAGGCTGCAAACCGCGGGTCCACAAAAACACCGGGCGTACCTTCAAGAATCATCTGTCTTATGACGACAACATCAGTGTGCGTAGCTTCATTTGGAACTACGCTGAGTTGCACGCCATCCTCCTGCCTGGCCGCATTCCAGGATTCAAGCGTGATGACATCAAGCTTCTCCCTTCAAGTGAGACCATGGCCAACGTTTGGAGAAAGTACAAGGTTGCCATGGAGGAGTCTGGTAAATTATTTTTTTCTGAATTTAAGACCCCTAACACCCCCCGCCCCCACTAAACAAAAACAAAAACAACTTGTGATAATAATTTTTAATTTTATCACAGCATACAAAAGAATTAAAGGTTGTCTTTTCCTTTGTGCCGGTAACTGTCTGAGATGGGATACGTTCCATAGCCTTAGATATCAGAAGTCTTTCTCAGGATCCTTGCTGTTCCCAAAAAATTATTATTGTTATTATTATTGGTTTGGGGTTGAACAAAGAAAAATTGACTAGAGCGGGATTTGAACCAACGACCTCCGGATTAACGTACCGGCGCTCTACCAACTGAGCTATCTAGCCCTATATTGGCGGTCTCCCTATTTTGTCAATATCTTTGTTCGGGGGTGCCAGTCAGAAGCCATGCAACCGTTAACTGCCGTGTAGCCAGGGATCACACCCAAACAAAGATATTGACAAAATAGGGAGACCGCCAATATAGGGCTAGATAGCTCAGTTGGTAGAGCGCCGGTACGTTAATCCGGAGGTCGTTGGTTCAAATCCCGCTCTAGTCAATTTTTCTTTGTTCAACCCCAAACCATTTGAAATTTACCCAGTCAGTTTCCCTTGTGGTTCATTACTTGTTATTATTATTCTTACAATTATTTATCAATATTTTTTTTTTAAACTATTTTTTACAGGTGACAGAGTTGTTGCTCTGTCAACATTCCGAAAGCTTTGGAGGAAGGTGTGTCCTTTCATAGTCTGCGCTAAACCAATGACCGATGTGTGCTGGCAGTGCCAGAAAAACAACAGCCTACTCTACAAGTCAGCAAATCTTCCAGATGCAGAGAAACAGCAGCGCTGCAAACTCCAACAGGCTCATCTAGACAATGTCACTAGTGAGAGGACTTTCTACAGGGAGCTAGTCAAGAATGCGAGGGAGACGACGGAGCGTATAGGTGTCACTCAACTTGGGCCTAACGTGTCCTGCTCCAGAGCTGTAGACATGCACTACTCTTTCGACTATGCGCAGCAAGTTCACTATCCGGCAGACCCTGTGCAACCTGGTCCAGTCTACTTCCTGACACCAAGAAAGCTGGGGATTTTTGGTGTGCATTGTGAGGGCGTCACAAAACAAGTGAACTATTTAATTGATGAAGGTGTTCTAATCTCCAAGGGCAGCAATGCAGTGATAAGCTACCTGAACCATTTCTTTGAGAGCTACGGCCTTGGTGAAACCACTGCACATCTCCATTGTGACAATTGTAGCGGCCAAAATAAGAACCGCTTTGTCTTGTGGTACATGCTTTGGCGCTGCATCTGTGGTCTTCATCGGTCAATCCAGATGCACTTCATGGTGGTTGGACACACCAAGTTTGCCCCTGACTGGTGTTTCGGCCTTTTCAAGCAGCGCTACCGCCGAACACCAGTCTCCAACCTAGATGAGGTAGTTGGTGTCGTCAACAATAGCACACAGACGGGTGTCAACATTCCCCAGCTTGTTGGAAATGAAAAGGGAGACATCTTTGTTCCCCAGTTTGACTGGCAGGATTTCTTGGGTGATTTCTTCAAGCCACTTCATGGAGTCAAGAGCTTTCAACATTTCCGGTAAATTTTAAATATGTACATGTGACACTTTGACTTTGCGTAACATTGTGGGAAATTGGTTTGTTTTAATTTATGTACTTCTAATAACCCTTTTGTTATTTTGTTTGTTTCTCTGTACAGCTTCACATCCGATGAACCGGGCATAGTTTATGCCAGAAAGAATCTAACTGACCCAGAATCAAGCTTCCAGCTCCTGAAAACAATCAACAGACGACCTACAGCTGACCTTCCCATCCCGTTGGACCCCCCTGGGCTTGATGCCAAACGCCAGTGGTACCTGTATGACAAGATTCGAGAGTATTGCAGTGCAACGACTAAAGACACCGTTTGCCCCCTGCCATCAGTGCCAAAGCCATAAGTAACAGTTCAACCAACATCACCAGTAGCAGTTCACATCACCAGTAAGCAGTTCACCACCACCAGTAGCAGTTCACCGCCAGTAGCTGTTCTCCGAAACCACAAGACAACCGGCTCTTTTCAGAGCCCCACAATTTCAAAACAGAGATGAAAAAACTTAGCTGTCAAAATAAAACAGGTTGATAAAAATAAAGAACCCCAAAACATCAGACCAAATTGAATAAAAAAAATTGCCCTCTTTGATTCCTTGTGTTTATTTGTTTGTTCTATTTATTTGTGTGTGTTTTTTAAACTAAAAAGCAAGTTTTTAGCCAAAAGATTATTTTAAAGTAGATTAATTAACTTCAGATTTCAAAAAGAAGGCAAACTACCTTGAGTGTGCTAGATTTTAATGGAAATACTCCGATTTTAGACTAAAGTATTTTTTTTACAAAAATGTTACATTTTTACCCCAAAAATAGTTTTAATCGTGAAAATACAAGCTGGCTGAAGGGTCTATTGAATCAGCCTAAGCTTTTGCTTAAAAAAATACCAAAAAGTGGAAAGATTTTTTTTTTGGCAAAAAGCTCTTGTTTTCACCCAAAAATATTCTATTTAAATTCATTTGGTTTTCTTAAAAGTCCAGTTGGCATTAGGATTACTTTAAAAAGTAGTAAAAAAATCGTCGGAAAAATGACTAAGGGTGTGTTTGCCATTTTAAAGATAAGAAAAAGAGTGCGAAAAAGCACAATATGCAAATTAGTTTTTAAAAAGTGCGATATAGAGCATTAAATAAAAGGGAAAATATTTTGAACTTAATAAGTCATATTCAACAACTGGTGAAAATTTTAGAGGAATAGTATCATGGGAATGTGCTCGTTGTTATGGTCTTTCATAAGAACTTTGTACTAAAATAATCTAAAATACAGTGTAAAGTTTACAAGGCTGTTTCTCCTCAACCTATTTTGACCAAAATGGCAATAATTTTTATGCAAATTATGGTATAACTCTGGATTGCAAAATGCTACAGACTTCTAACATACACCAAATTAAAGCTGAGAAAAGGCCCTTTCCAACCATGTATCTAACTCAAAAATAATTTTTTGCGACATAAGGGCCTTTTTTGCAGAGCGGGTCACATTTAATGTCTCGTCATAATTTAAACATAATGAATGGTCCGTGTGCGAACTTGACCCAAATGGGAAAGCGGCCGGGTTTTTGGGTGGGTTGCAGGCCAGGTTTTGGTGCCGTGAATCGTGCCTTACATGAACGTTGTTTTTGTTGCACATGATTTCGTATTTCATCAGCTGCGCTTTCGTACCTTGCGTTCGTACATCCTCGTGCAATAAAATTATGTGAAATAAATCAATTTTTGTAATACGAAGGAAATAAAAAAATTGACCCCCTTAAGATCTGATCTCATACAGGCAACTGGAAGTTTTTCTGAAACAAACAGACATCTTACTCGCATTAGTATATAGATTCGTTAAATCTCTGTAGGTTTTTCTTGCATATGACCTACCTATGCTTTGACGTGAAAACTCCTGGCAAAGGATTTTCATGTTCAGGCCAGTGGAGACAGGGTATTTCTGGGTATTTGTGTTTTCTGCTGATTTTTACAAACAGCTTACATATGCAGATGTGAGAAGGATGCTGCTGAGGGTTATCACTTGTCAAATCTATAAAGAAAGTGTCCTTGGGTCGATTTCACAAAACTCTTCCTAACTTAGGACTAGTCCTAGGCAATGCTAAGAGATAGGACTAGTCCTAAGTACTGGTCCTAACTTAGGACTAGTCCTATCTCTTAGCATTGCCTAGGACTAGTCCTAAGTTAGGAAGAGTTTTGTGAAATCGACCCCTTAACCCTTTAGTCCCTGAACTGCCCAAGTTTGCTGAAAATTGTTTAGTTTTCAAGACTCTCTAAGTAAATTACTAGAATCGTAGATTAAAATATTTTAAAAGGCTTGATATTTGCATACAATTTTTGTCATTTTCTTTAATATTGTGATTGATTAACAATGTTATTTTAATTTCGGAGGAGATATGTCCCAAGGGAAATTAACAATAACAGCTATCGCTAAATTTCATGGAGGTTTTTTTTCATATATAAAATGAACACAATAGTTTTGAAGGCTGTTACCTGGAGTCAACTGCTCATACTGATTATTTGCTAACCATTAATTTTGACAGTATCATCATGATGAAAGAAAAAATTGTTTGTAAAAAATAGCGTGGTTTTGGTTAGAGCTACAGAATTTATCACCATTAGCATGGTTAGTTTTACAATTCAACTTTTAACTGTGAAGGGCGAAAATTAAAAAATTATCAAACAATTGACATTGTCTCGAGCAACGCGTACCATTGACTATTTAGCTTTATTTTGATGTTACTTTATCCCCCTCTCCAAACACAAGCTGGTGAGCGTTTCCTCCTACCCCATAATACAGTGTATTGTTTTGGGCAGCTGGGCTGTCCAGTGGCTAATCAAATGACATGTGGCTGGAGTTTAGTTTTTTTTTTCCCCTTGGCTTTATAGGCTGAGCTCATTTGTCTGTTTCCACTGATTCGACAGAGTGCTTCTAGAACAGTAATATGGTGCTCCATTTTATTGTTTTTAAAATGCCCCCAAAAAAGAAAAGAAAAAAATGTAGTAAGAAAGTGTAAACATTTTTGTAAAGTAAAACCGTTCATCTCATGTAAACAATCTTCCAATTCTTAGGAAAAACTTCTAAAACTGAGAAATTATTTGTTTAAATTAAGTGTTTTGTAACCGTTATTTAAAAATAAAATGATTACTTTAGCAACTGGTTTCTGGTAAGCTTGGGCAATACCACGATATTATCGAATATCGCGATACTAGTTCTGAAACGATTACGATATCGGGTCTTGTTTTTTTTAATTGTGATATCGGTAAATCGTGATATCGTTAAGTATCGCGATGTATTTCCTAGCCGAGACGATCTTGCAACAATAAATCTCCTTGTTGAGACGATATTGCAACAATAAATCTCCTTGTCGAGATGATTTGCTGCAACAAAGAGTTGCAAGTCACAGACCGCAACCGCAAGATTCCCAAACAGATCCGATCCGACGGGGTTTAGTCTTCGGAAAAAACCAACATCAAAGCCTTAGCGGTCAGGCGGTCCCACACAGACGGGTGTTATCACGTGCATTATCACGTGCGTGCGAGTGGCGTGATCTAATTAGCTATGCACACATAAAGAACAGTCTGTCATGCGCAGTTAACACATTAATTGTGTGTAAGTAATAGGCCCAGGTTTTCATACCATAGGTTTAGAGTAAAACCAGAAGAATAGGTGATTGGAATAACGATAGAAATGATAGGTCAATCATAGCCACAACTCCCACCGTGAGATTTGTAGTAGATTGACGTCGTAAAACAATAATCGCGATTATATCGAATATCGCGATATATTCTCGACGATATATCGTGGCTGAGAAAAAGCGATATCGCCCAAGCTTAGTTTCTGGTATATTATACATCTTCTCTGTAGTTTTATTGTTCGATGTGTTTTTGTTTTCTACATGAGTTCAAGTGTTTGTAACGTAAATTTTAAAACAAAAGACTAAAATTCGGCGCTCTACATTTAAAGTTAAGCTTGTCGCTTATGTGAGGGCGCCCTCTGTTGTCAATGAACAGTGCTGTTAACTTGTGCGCGGTTACTAGCGCCCTGGTGCACGATTCAAAACTAAATTACGCAGGGCTAATGGGAGCAGAACGTACGTGACACACACACACGGGGGTTGCGCGGCGCAAAGAAAAAAATAAATGAAGACAAAACTCCAACGCCTTGATCAAGGCTAGATTTCTATGAGACATTGAGTGTGGGATCCACCACTCAGAGAACTGTTGTGAGGAGTAAGCTTTTGTTGAAAAATTTCTGTAAATTCGCTCTCGCCTTAATGAAAAGGTTCCAATTCCAGTTTTATTAAGGAATCTTGGTAAGATGCGTGCTGTGTACCAAGGATGTACATACAGGCCTTAGGTATAGTCGCACATTGGTTGAGGTGCAAACAAGCAGGTGAAGACGCAGCTCAAGGTATAAAAAACAGATGAATGATGTGCAAGTAAAAGCAGTCATTTAGTATTTTGTTATAAGGGGATGGCTGATTAGCTGAAGGTGACACAACTTATTTAACCATAACTTGATGAACACAAATTACCAATGCAACACTTGGGGTTTCATCAACTTACCCATGATCCTAACCCCAACAGCAGTGGCACTATTGCCAGTTTTCTGCACCCTGACAACTGCTACAGCCCCTTCTGTTATCCTGATGGTTGGGCTAGCAAAAGAGATTGAAGCTGATTGGGCAGCAGCTGAACCAATCAGCAGCAACATGAAGGAGATGATAACCAACATGATTTCTCTTGAGGGTCTGTCAGAAAAAGATAAGAACGGAGAAGTTTTTAAAAACTGAACAGTGTTCCCAAAAGCCTCTCACTGTGACAACTAGTAATACAAAATGTTTTCACATTTTTGTTTTTTTTTATTTCAATAGGCTATCAAGTAATAAATCACAAGGGAAGTCGCGATCCCCTTTACATTAATAATGTGATCTCTTGGCTGCCACTTCCCAGGTTGTATTACAAACTTGGGTGTGATCCCTAGCATATGTACTGCAGATGTTGTACATGTACATGTATGGCTTCTGACCCGCACCCACCCCTGAATAAAGATATAGAAAAAATAGGGTCACCGCCAACAAAGGGCCTGGATAGCTCAGTAGGTTGATCCGGACATTAATCCGGAGGTTGCAGGTTCAAGTCCTGCTCTAGTCAATTTTTTTTTGCCCAACCCAAAATTGATTGAAAATAATTTTGATTTTTTGTAAGTTTGAAAGCAAGCCAGCAACAATTCCATATATTTCATTTTCTGTTAACAAATACATGTAGATAGTGATAATGTCACATATTAAGAACATCCTTTTTTAACACAAAAACTGCAAATATCCATGGATTTTTTGAGATGATTTATATTCTAAGAAAATAGCTGATGTTTTGTTTCCTCTTTCGACCAATTGACCATCCATATAATTACATGAGAGCATCTTGAATACTTTTGTCAATTTTGTCTTCATAGCTCATGCATCTATGATGGAGAACATGCCTGTAGGCCTATTGCACAGAGGAAATACACAATTGCCTCCATTGTTGTTTTTAGCTGTTTCGTAGCGCAGCGCTGCGAAACAGCTCTTGTTTTCGTTAAAGATCAACTTGAACGAAATTGACATTGTTGGTTTTTTGTTGTAAAAAGGTAAATGAGTGCATAATGATTACATACACAATGAGTGCAACCCAATAAAAAAAAAATCATAACGTAAAAAAAACCATTTTGATCAGTGTTACACTGGGCAAAGGCGTCGAGTTTCACGAAAAGGCCCTAAACGCACCTAGGAATCGAAAAACAGCACTGTGACGTCACAATGCAGACGGGTTTGTTCACCCCAGAAATGATCGTGTACGATTGCATGCGAAATAGCACCACTGAATGAAACTCGGCTGTCAAAATGTCAGAAAGCACCGATTCGTGGGAAGAATACAGTGTTGAAGAAGAAGAGATTGGTCCATCAAGCACTTCTGATTAGTATAATATCAGCTCAAGCGACCAGGGGAGCTCTCCGGAAGAGGAACAGGACAGAAACTCAGAGGATGTCGAGGTTCGCGGAGCTAAGCTGTACAGTTTTGAACCATGCATTGCCAGCACAAGAAAATCCCATCGGCGAACTGCAGGAAGCAGATCAAGACGAACCAAATCCAGATCCTGATGCTAGGCTTCTCAACACTACATGGTAAGCCCACAAAACAGGCACATAACATTTGCCTTTCCTATAGTGATAGTTATGCCTATTTATTTAGTTGCAATTATTAAAAAACAAATATCAACAAAGTAGTAAACCACGTTGTAGTTTCTTACACGTTTCAGCATTGCACATGTACAGACATGATGATGTATGCACACACACCTTGTACATTGTTTGTGTGAGTGTGTGTGGATGGATGTACGTCAGGTGTATATTATTAAAACAATACAGTATACTACATAGTTGTACAGGACATTCAGTGGTTCTTGTTACTGAACCATTGTGTACTGTGTCAAGTGTGAACGCTAACCCACAGTCGAGCATTCTGATTGTGTTTTAAAAATACACAATTTAACTTTTAATTGTTATCGTCCCAATACTAATTGTACATTACAAGACGATGAAATAGAATCGAGTATCACGTTCTGTCACAGTTTATCTATGATCCAATGAAAATTTTGATGGTTTATTAATTTTGGAACCCCCACACCACTTGACGTTTACAAATGAAAAATCTTATTAGACAATTCATCGCTTTGTTTTTACTGTTGACATTTGCAATTGTGTAACTGTACATGGCTTCACTTAGGCTCCGGCTTGGGCTCTGTCACATTTTGGAAAATGTGTGCTACTAGGGTATAATTTAAGGGGGGGGGGGGCTCAAGGGGGTGCACAATTTTTTTCTAGGGGGGAGGGGACACCTCGGCCCATTCAAAACTGTAGTTTCTGTTTGGACTTTTCCTAAACATGGCCCCTTTCAGCAATAATCTGCTGTGGATGTAAAAACCTCTGTGTATAAATAGAAAAATAATTTTGAAAATACTATGTAAAAGTTCATAAAATGTAACTTTTTATTTGAGTAATTCTAAATCTTAAAAGTCCAGATTTCAAACGGGGGTTGGAGGGCACAGACATCAATTGTGGCACGTGCCCCCCCCCCCCTTTAAAACACCACTGGTGCTATGGCTTCAAAAAGGCTGATGGAGGCTAAACGAAGCCAAGGCTGTAGTTTTGACTTACTTTACAAAACTAGCACAGCCAACCAAGAGAGTAGAGTGGTTTGCAGTAACTTATAAGTATTGCCATGAAATTAGGTCCTATTCTGTACTGTTTTTACCCCCATCTTCCATAATCAAGTTTTAAGCAGAGTATAATAAGCTATTAGGCCCCCTATAGATAACATTGTTAAAATTATTATCTATACAGGTATTCGTGTGGACACTGTGTTGTTCAGCCATTGATGGTAAATTACATCTGCTGCAAGGAAGTCGCAAAAACAGAAAGCATGATGCGACAACTAAACATTGACATGGATGACCCAAACCAATGTATAGGTCCACCCACGATTGGTTTGAAGCAGTGTGCTTGCAACTGCATACCTTCAGTACAGAGCTTACTATGGTAGAGATGCAGTTGAAGGTACAATTGACCAGTAAGTATTTTGACTATAAAAATGTGCATTATATACAGGTACGTGTATATAGACTTGATAAATGTTGTTTTCTAAACTTCCAAGTTGTGGTGCCTGTGAGGCCACTGGAGATTTTATTGCTGTGATGGTTGTTGGAAACACTGACTAGATATTTGAGTCACTAAAAATGTTGTGTTGGTAAAAAGTTGGCTCAGTCCCAAGAAATATCTATGAATGCTCTCATGAAAACAAGATTAACCCAATAAAAACATGCATTTCAACAAGACTTTAAAACTTGATCATTCATTGTCAATGGTCAATTGTACATTGGTCTGCATTTAAGGCTGTCACTTTTGGTTTTACTTTTTGATTAAGTCCTATTATTTTACATGTGATTTTCTTCTCTCTTTTTTTCTCTCCAGAAAATATTGACATGTTGGATATTGACAAGTTGTGAGGTGGTGCTGGGGTTATCTTGGGCGTTTCAATCGAGTACCTCTACCCTCCTGTGTAATGGAGGCAATCCGTAGGACCTACCCGAACCCTAATGGACAGTATAAGGGATTTTTATATCCACCACTGGATTAGGCCAACTTGTATACATGTAATTGTTTGCACTATGGTCTGTCATCATGAAGCCACAGTCGAATCACTGAAAAACCTTGACAATAATTTTAATAATAACTTCTTCATGGAAGAGATAATGTCACTTAATTTTTGCAAAATGAGATATCGTCTTTAACATTATTTTCTCAAGTGCTATTTGTTTTACTTTTAAAAAGGAACATTACAGAATTGGTAATTGTAAAATATACTTTTGATCACAGATTTACATAAAACTTACACGGTCTAATGATGATGATAGTAGAAAACATCCCTTGAAATATTTCTGTCTGAAATGCCATATTTGATGAGAAATGAATAAACTAATTTTCTGATTGGAGTTTATCGCTCAGTGAGCGTTTTATTCATTTGTTGAACTTGCAAATGTGTAATCGGTTTTTCACTATTTTCTCGTGACCCAGATGGCCGATCGATCTCAAACTTCTACAGGTTTGTCAGTTTATGCATATGGTGGATTACATAAAGTGCTTACACTGCCAGCAGCTGTTTTGCTAGCAAAAACCAATTCTGTAATGTGCCTTTAAATATACTTTTTTGCAGCAACGGTTTTTATGACAAAATCACCACTCTGGTCTAGCTGTTTAAGTGCACATGTTTGAATATGAATATGCAAACCAATATACAACCTTAACAAATTAATTAATAAACAGCATTAAATGTTTGGCATCAGCTGTTGAGTTATGGTTTTTAAACAAAATTAGATTTTTGTTTTACAATATAATAAAAATAGAGTAATTTGAAACATACATGTGTGTACATAGGCCTACTTGAATGAAACTTGCCACTTTATTGTTTTACCATGAAGGTTCACTTCAGACTTTATGTAGGCCCTACTGTTTGTTACGATCTTCACTTAGAACCTCAAATCCCACCAATTTCAACTTCCCTTGAATCATCCATTGTAATTTCCAGTTTTAATTATTCTGTACCTATAAGGTCTTCATTGTAGCAAATAAAACCATGTGACCTTTGACCTTACAGAGAGCCAGACAGTCCAATTACTGGCAGGTGTTTGGTGTATACATGTACATGTAAATGCATTGGAAAAGCATCATAATTTGTGCTGTTGGCAGTTTTTATTTTTGTTTCTTGACATATCAGCAAAAAATCTCGCCTGCAGAAAGTGGCCTGGTATACGTGTATACATGTACATGACATGGTCTAAATATGGGTACAGTATTACTTGCCAACAAATGAATACTCCCAGTAAAAACCAATTAAAGTAAATACAGTTGTACTAAGTGTGTATCTTTTAAAATAGAAATATTTTTGTTCCAAGGATTGGCAAATAAATTGTCAAAAACAGAAAGAAACAAAACGTGTATTAATAGTCATGTTATTCAGCTACAAATTAATTTATTACCACCCCCCCCCCCGGACTTTTCCTAACACCATTCTTTTCCTCCTTCTCTATCGTCCTCTTCCAGTTTGATTTTGAACAAGGTTACATAATATATACATAATAATTCATGCCTCTCGAAATATCACCCCTTTCAAAAACATGCAGGGACAAGCGTTTTTTTTATATAGTTTTTTAATGTGTAATAGATACTAGCTACTTTTTTGGCCCTGGATTTAAAACAATATTCTGCAAAACTTTCAATCTTGCAGCCCCACCTCCACGAGTACTCGCACAACAACCCTTGATATTCGGTGCTTTCAAGCCATCAAGGTTGGCACCGAGCCCTGCGTCAACTGATGTTTAGACTGTAAACCCATGTTTGCCATTATTTGACTGGACATTATATATTGGCTAGATATTGGCAAGTTCTTGTAAATTTTGAGATGACGTCATGATGACGTCATCACATGATTTTTTATGATTTTTTCAATTTTTTGCACCTTTTTGTCATAAATTGCTAATAAAACGTGGTATAATCCAAATTTATTTTACACATATGTTGACCGTCAGGCAGCCATCATATGTGTGAAATTTCAGATCAATGAGGTCATCGGGGGTCACATGACGCAGCCTTAAAGGTGCCTTTTTCGAAGTCGTATATGGACAATTCCACGAAGAAGTGGACATGACCTCAAAATTTAAAATTTTGTTTTTTTAGTAAAAATTGGGCTTACATGGTAGCATACATCAAAGCTTCAGGGGAAAATGGTTTCAATGTCAGGCCGAACAAAAGAATTGTTGTGTTTCCGATCACGCCGACCCTGTATCTTTTTATTCCAAAAAACGGTATAAAATAAAATATTATGGTGCCGACCCTAAACCTCATTTTTGTGCACTTCGTCCTGGATTTTGTCTTTGTTTTTTCCCTTATTTTTTATTCATTCAAACAAGATTGTCAGACACTTCGAACCTTTGCCATTTCGTACCTTGGTCACTTCAATCAGCAAGGACATCCGAGGCATTTCGGAGCGTGAGCTGATTTCGTTCCGTCCGTCTCGGCAAATTCAGTTGTTGCGATCATATATTCTAGCAGTGCGCTTGAAACACTTGCGCAAACCGAAGACGTGCCTACACAAATTAAAACATCAACCTGCGCAAATGTGCACATTTCCAACATTGCGCATTTGAATTTTGAACTTGCGTGATTATTTTGCGCGGTTCTGTGACGTACTTGGGCTCGTCGAAAAAGGAGTGCAGGGGTGTTTTCAGAAATGTGTCACTCCGTATAACTATTATACAAAACCAATTAAAAAGCTAAATTTGCAGATAAAGTTGGTAGTCAAGCATTGCAATTTCTGAAAGGTTATTTTTGCATAATTCTAATTAATTTAGAATCCATTAATGATGAGGAAAGTGTTTATGAAAATGTTTAACATGGGTCAACAAGCATGGTGCTCTGCTTCTGGCTGCAAGTATGTGCGACACCAAGACGCTTACGATCGTAACTTCTCGACTCTTTTCGTTGCATGCATGGGTCATATGTCCGTCCGTGTGCATGCAGGGAATGATTTCTCTTGTATCGCATCGCATTTTGCGATGCAATTGGAGCGATTTGCGATGCAACTTTACTAAGTGCATCGCACAATTTGCGATTTAAGTTTTACTAATGTCTGGCTCTTTCCTCCATGTTCCATACAATAATACGAAGTCGAGTACGGAAACACACAACTCGAATATCCAGGGGCGAAAACCGCGCGATGGAGTCTAATTTTAACCTCGTTCTTATTATGTTTCATACAAAATTACAACCTCATAATCATAAACACATCGCTCTCGCCACACATTTTTCTCTCTCCAAATGTACGTCGTCGACCGATCGTTAAATCATGAAGATTTCAGTGCAAAAGAAGTTCTATAAAACCGATCCTCAAATTACGAATCCATGAATGAAAACACTATTATTGAGGGGAGAAATTAAGGGAAAAGTCAGATCGTCCAAAAACGCAATTTTACAAACTTCATTTCCGTTTTTTTGTTTTTTTTTACACTTGCGGGCGACCCAAAATTTTGTGTTGATTCGTCCGGCCGGGAAACTCTTGATGTTGTTTGAGACAACCGCTGCATGATGCATGAAAGGCAAAGGATTTGGACTCGCATAAAAAACGGTCCGAGCACATCATTTAAATGTGGAACTAATCTTTTCTTGTGTGTATTTTGTAGGAATCCAAACTTTCACGTCTTATTCTAAAATTATTAGACATTCTGAAAGTAGCCTGAAATCAAGCCTAGCAACCACACAAACGAACCTGTTTCACAAGGTTACATTTTTTGCAATTTTTAAACATTAAGTCAGATACATGTATTCACAAACATGTCTTTGCAGGAAAGATACAAAAAAAAGAATTTTGTGCCAACAATGTTTTATCATGAAATTATGTGTAAAAAAGTTGTGCAACTTCAATTTACTACTGAATGGGGAAGATTCCAATGTATCAAATCAATCTAATCATATTTATGTATTGATTGAACCTACACATTGGCTGCAATAGTCAAAATTTGTGATTGTGATAGATTCAGACCATCAATCTGTGAAACTTGTACCCCATTAAAGCCTATGTAACGTAACTAACCAAAACTTCCAATTGTTTTCCCCACTAGAGAAGGAATTTAATTAAAACTTTGATATCTTGATTTTTCCTCCTTTGTGCAATCCTTAATTGAAATAAGGAAAGAAAAATCATAAAAATTGTAACATGTGGAAAATAGAAGCAGTCAAAACCTGTAACATAACTAACCATGTAACGTAACTAACCGGGGTGTAACGTAACTAACCGACATAAAGACTATTAAGATGCTGTTAAGTTGACACCAGCACAAGTTTTCAGCCATGTTGTAAAGTTTAAAGAACAGAGGGCAGTATGATACTATTCTTTTACCCACAATTCAACTTAAAGCACATGTTTTGTTTGCCACTTGTGCCTCATATTGCCTGTATGCATGTATGCAAGATCCATGCGCAACAAGCCTGTCCTACAAAAGTTCAGCTACTTCAACTTTTGTGGTGAGAAAATTTGGGTAAGTTTGATGACAATATAATTGAATGGTATAATCCATCTGAATTTTATTTTAATTTTTAAAGCGTTATCCTAAAGTTGTATTTCTCTACCAAACTAAATTAATGAGAGTTTGCAAATTAATGTGATGGGTGTTGTAATATGTACGAAGTGCACGTCCTAAACTGTACATCATATGTGACCGTGTAGTTGGTACACGTTGGTATTAAAGACATGTGCAAACATGGCGACCCGCTTGACAGTTCACATTGGTGAGTCCGTTCCATTTACTATTCTCTAAACTCATGAACCCGAGTAACAAACATAACATGGTGGCAGCGGTTGGTTTAAAAAATAGCCAGCGGTAGTTTACACGGACAGATAACGTCGTCATTTTGCATTTCGCTTCAGTTATAAGACTCTAAACTTTGTGTAGATTTAACGATTCTCACAGACTCTGTACACCGTTGTATACACGTATACACGTACACGAGATCACGATGGCACAATCTCCGTCGATGGGGGCGCTTGTCAGCGCTGCGCTGATCGGTCGTCTTGACATGTACGACCAGATAGAGGACATCCGTAACTACATAGAGAGGCTAGACTTGTATTTTACGGCCAATGATATCCCTACATCTAAGCAGACAGCTGTGCTTTTGAGTGCAGTGGGCCCTACTGTGTACAAGACAGTCAAAAGTTTAGCTGAGCCTATTCCAGTTGCTGAGAAGAGCTACAAGGAGGTATGTGACATGCTCAAATCTCACTATGGGCCAAGACGTATTGTTATTGCAGAGCGATTTAGGTTCTACAAACGGGACCAACACTCAGAAGAGACAGTTGCTCAATATGCAATTTTACTCCAGAATTTGGCCAGTCCATGCAAGTTTGGATCCTTTCTGGATGACGCACTGCGTGATCGCCTCGTCTGTGGAATTCGCAGCGAATATGTCCAGAAACACCTCCTGACCAAAGATGGTTTGACTTTTCAGAAAGTACTAGAGGTTGCCAAGACCCTTGAGACTGCTACCAAAGATCTCCGAGAGATAAAGGGTTCCCATAACACAGCAGCTGTTCAAGCAGTCAGACCCAAACCGCAACAAAGGTCATTCACCCGACGATCACCGACAAATGGTCAGAAAAAATGTGGTAACTGTGGGCGTGATTCCAGTCATCCATCATGCCCAGCTAAGGGTCAGAAATGCAACTCGTGTCACCGGACTGGTCATTACGCAACAGTTTGCAGATCGAAGTCCAGAAAACTCCATGCTGTCACTGCTCCACATGAGTCGGATGATGACAGTGAATTCTTCATCGGGTCAGTCCATCATAGCAATGCTGACCAACCACATGAATCGTGGTACCAGACCGTCAACGTTCAAGGCCAGACGGTAAAGTTCATGCTAGACACAGGGTCAGATGTCAACATTCTACCTCTGCATGTTTATGACACTCTCCAGCTGCACAACCCAAATTTGCAGCCGACGACAACAACTCGCCTGTGTGGTTACTTTGGTGGGAACACCACACCTAGGGGACAGAAGACGCTCTCTTGTGAGGTGAAGGGCAAGCACCATGTGTTAACATTTCTTGTCATTGATGATGGTCAACCTATTCTCGGGAAATCAGCCTGCTCAACCCTTGGTTTGGTGAAGCGCATTTATGTGCTGAGCGACGGCAGCGTTTTTGAAGGAGCAGGCTGTCTACAAGGTCCCCCGGTGAAAATCCAGTTGAAAGATGAAACTTCTCCACACTGTGTACATGCACCTCGCCGTATACCGTTACCAATGCTCCCCAAGCTTAAGTCAGAGTTGGAGAAGATGGTGAAACAGGACATCATCACACGCATCACCACCCCTACTGATTGGTGTGCCCCGATTGTCATAGCCCCAAAGAAGAATGGAAACATCCGTGTGTGTGTCGACCTACGACAACTTAATAAGGCTGTGGCACGAGAACAGTTTTCGATTCCAACCATGGAAGAAGTGTTAGGTAAGATTGCTGGAGCACAGATATTCTCCGTCCTTGATGCAAAACACGGTTTTTGGCAGGTCCCCCTTCATGTTGACAGTCAACACCTGACCACTTTCATCACACCTTTTGGCAGGTTTTGTTTCAAGCGCCTTCCATTCGGTATCACTTCAGCACCCGAGCTGTACCAGAGAATAATGAGCGATCTACTGGTAGATTTACCGGGAGTAGTCGTCTATATGGATGATGTCCTCGTCACAGGCAAAACGCAGGAAGAACATGATAAGCGTCTACATCATGTCCTTCATGTCCTGCATGGTGCTGGATTGAGGTTGAACAAAGAGAAATGTAAAATCTCACAGGAACAAGTTCACTTTCTCGGACACCGACTTGGGAAAGATGGCATACGCCCAGATCCTGCCAAGATCGAAGCAATCATACAGATGGCTCCACCGACAACAAAGGAAGAGGTAAAACGACTGATGGGGATGGTCAATTGGCTCTCTCGCTTCATACCTCATGCCGCTACTGTTGCAGCTCCAATCAACGACTTGATGAAAGACAACAATGAATGGACATGGGGCCCATCTCAACGCAATGCATTCAGACAGCTAAAGACGCTTCTCACTACGGCACCCACTCTTGCATTTTATGATCCATCCAAGCCTACGATGGTCAGTGCTGATGCAAGCAGTTACGGCATTGGAGGCTACATCCTTCAGCAGCAGGGAGATGACTCCTGGAGGCCAATCGCATATTGCTCTCGAAGTTTAACTCCTGCAGAACGACGATATGCACAAATCGAAAAGGAGTTACTCGCCACTGTCTGGTCATGTGATAGGTTTTATGTTTACCTGCGAGGGCTGAAAGTACTGATCCAGACAGATCACAAGCCACTTGTGCCACTTATCAATAACAAAGATTTGTGTGATGCACCCCTACGATGTCAGCGTTTGCTTATGAGGCTCATGAAATACCATTGTTTCGCAGAGTATATACCTGGCAAGTTCCTGGTAATGGCTGACGCGCTTTCCCGAGCTCCGCTTCCGAGAGGAAAATCCTTGGAAATCCCGGATGATCTTGAAGGCGAGATTGAAGCTCATGTTTGTATGGTTACTACCCACTGGCCAGCTTCTGATGCTAAGCTAGCAGAAATAGCCTCGGCAACCAGTAAAGATGCTACTCTGATTGCAGTGACTACATACGTGAAAACTGGTTGGCCAAAGTATGCGAAAGACATCGAACCAGAGCTGAAACGATACTGGGAAGACCAGGACAAGCTCAGTATAGTTGGTGGCATCATCACCTATGGGAATCGTATCTTGATACCCCAGCGTATGCGCCAAGAGATGCTGCAGAAAATCCACGAGGGACATCAAGGCATCTCCAAAAGCCGCTTACGTGCTAATCAAGCTGTGTGGTGGCCTGGTATGAGTGTGGACATTGCCCAGTTTGTTCAGTTGTGCCAACACTGCAGGGATATGCAACCTGCACAGCGAGCTGAACCATTGATTTCTACACCACTCCCTCAGCGACCTTGGCAGCGGATTGCCTGCGACCTCGCAGAAGTGAAGGGAAAGATGTACGTAGTGCTAGTAGATTACTATTCGCGATGGATAGAGATACACTATCTTCACAAAACAACAGCCACATCTGTGATTAACTTCATGAAAGCAACGTTTGCTCGATTTGGAATCCCTGAAGTTGTTGTGACGGATAATGGCCCACAGTTCCTTGGGGAATTCAACCAGTTCGCTAGTGAATACAACTTCAAACACATCACTTCAAGTCCGCATTACCCGCAGTCGAATGGACAGGCGGAAAAGGCTGTACATGTTTCCAAGATGATCTTACGTCAGGAAGATCCGGTTCGAGCACTCATGACATATCGCTCAACCCCTTTACCAAGCCTTGGAGAAAGCCCCGCTAGTCTCATGATGGGAAGAGAGATTCGCACATCCCTTCCGACTCTACCTGGTAATCTCCGTCCAAAGAAGGTTGCCCACCAGAAGCTGAAAGTCACGGACAGTGCGAATAAGTCAAAGAGCGCGAACACCTTCAACCACAAACATGGTGTGAGAAAGCTTGATGACCTGCATCCGGGTGATAAGGTGAAGATCAGAACCAAAGGGAAGTTGAGTCCAGTAGGTGAAGTTATCCGCAAATCTGATACTCCCCGTTCTTACATCGTTACCGTCAACGGAACAGAATATCGCAGGAACAGGCGACACATCATTCTACTTCCTACATGCAAACCCGATCCAGTCCTTGAGGTCCAGATTCCATCAGACGAACCCAAGGATCCCATTCCAACAGAGACCCGACCTACTCGTGTATCAAAGGCACCTGTATGGCACCAAGACTACATCATTTCAAGAAACTAGACTCTAGCATCCATGCACTTTTTTGATAGTGGATCACCAAACTAGTATTCAAATGAAACTATAATCAAAACAAATGAACACCAGTAATCAGATCCAAGTTTTATTGTTCAAGTTTTTGATCTGCGTGATTTTACAAATTTGCTGAACTTTGACATTCCGATTGATTCTTGTTTGTTGCGGACAACTCCAGTTCCAGATTGCATTGAACATTGAACTGAACTCTAATACATCAGAAAGAACTATTCTCACCAATATTGATTATTTTATCAAACTCAATATTTACTCCGGACTGTGCTTCATTTATATTGTATAACCAGTTTTGATTCCTTTCTAGAAAAAGGGGAGATGTTGTAATATGTACGAAGTGCACGTCCTAAACTGTACATCATATGTGACCGTGTAGTTGGTACACGTTGGTATTAAAGACATGTGCAAACATGGCGACCCGCTTGACAGTTCACATTGGTGAGTCCGTTCCATTTACTATTCTCTAAACTCATGAACCCGAGTAACAAACATAACAATGGGTGGAGCAGATTTTATGTTCAGTGCTGTATCTACATAAATTCTTACACTGTTCACCAGGTATAGTTATAGAAGCTGCAATTTTCTAAAACTTTGATTGACTTTGTTCCTTATGTTAATGTCCATAGATCCATACATCCTAACAAAGGATAACATCACCACTGATGATGACAGTGCTGAGGTACCATCTACTAGCTACCCCGATGATGATCCAAGCAGTGTGGAGTCAATTCAGATAGGAGACTGGTACATGGTAGAGTATGAAGCACACAAATTTCCTGGAAAAGTGGTTGCTGTCTCTATTGAGAATTCTAAGTGTCTGTGATGAAGCATGCAGGCAATTATTGAAAATGGCCCACATTTAAAAAGATTGTATCTTCTATACAAAGGACAAAATGATTTCGAAGCTAGATGCGCCATAAGTTGTCAACAATCCCGGGCATTTCAAATTTGTTGATGAACTTTAAGATTAATTAGCATCCTTGACCAAGAGTCAAGACATGGAACTCATTTGACATAACCTTTCTATTGTTTTGTTTTCTTTGGTATCTATGTAAGAGAGAAATTAATTTAGTTTTTTGTGATTTTTTTTTTCTCATAAAATACTGCATAGCTTATGAAGGTAAAGAAAAAAGTTTGAATGTTAAAGACATTAACATTTTGTACATACTGTATTACAAAATAATACTTTATTCCATTGTTTTTTGCTTAATTGATCTGGATATGTTGTAGTAGTGCATATTAGTTACTAATATAGACCAGATTAGAGCTGTGAGTGATATAAAAAGGGATTATCACAAATAATATTAGTCAAGGACAAAGTGTAACGTAACTAACTGTAACGTAACTAACCATGATTTATGGGTAATGCTGGGAACTGATCAGTTATTTAATTTTGTTTTCTACCAAAACACTTGCTAGTACCCATGTAGTTATAGAAATAGTAAAGTTTGTTTCAGCTGTATCCTGTTTGAGGAAACGTTTTGTTCAAAGACATGCCATTTTTTTCCATGTCCCTTTTTTGTAACGTAACTAACCAAAATAAAACTGATCATAACAACTGAATAAACGTGTCTAAAAGTTTGTATTTTTTTTTGTATAATAGGTCTAGGCAAGATGTATCCATGGTACAAAAATGGAGACTTGATAGGCTTTCATATTCATATTGGAGACCACAGAGCTGTGCTAAGCAGCTAAAAGTGTAACGAAACTAACCATGGAATTGCCCATATCTCCCGATGTATTAGTGCGATCATGTTGAAACTTGGTAGGTTGTTAGATATTGGCAAATCTTTTAAATTCTGATATGACGTCATGATGACGTCATCATATGATTTTTATGATTTTTTTCATTTTTTGCACCTTTTTGTCATAAATTGCTAATAAAACGTGGTATAATCATTTTTTTTTTAAACAGGCTTGATACATCATAACTGCTTTGAATCCAAAAAGACTTTCATATTTACTTTCAGAGTCATTTGAAAATGTTATTGCGAAACAGCTCGGCATTTGTGCACAAATGCAATTGAGCTCTAGTTTATTTTTTATTTTGCCTTGTCTCTCAGCACACTGTACACTTGTGAAGAGCCCTGTTAAAAACAGTATCAAAGCTAAACCATGCAGCCAGCCAGACCACTTGGAGAGAATTTTGACTAGCCCTCAGGTGTTTTAATTACACATAGTATTTGGCCAACAGACCACTGTTAAGGGAGAATGGTGTTATGATGCAGGGATTTAAATTCAGTTTTGTGTTCAACAAAACAGCTTCACTAAGCCAATTAGAACAGATTTTGTTTCCCTACAACTTCTCATCATTACATATTTTTTAAAGAGACTTTCAATGTCAAAACCCAGTAAATTTAAATTGTGTACATTTGTCAGTTAGCGTTTGCAAACCTATATCAACAGCAATTTGCTCACAAAAATTGGTTCCTAGTAAAAAAAACTTTATTCGCAATGATGGATGGCAAGGTGACTCATGGATAAATTTACTTTTATCATTTAACAAGATGTTTTGAGACAATGACTCTGTTCATTAAAATCCACATATTTGAAGGTATTTCTCAATAAATTAAAGTCCAACATCCATTGAAAAAAATAGCAAGAAAACAAAGTGTGGGTCAGATCACAGAGCTCGAATTTGGGGGGAAAATCCACAAGACTTGTATCTCAAAATGTTTACTGGACCAGAAATAATTTTACAACGATTCAAACTGAGAAAAGACTTCCTTGTACAGTTAAACATGCAATTAAATGTTTTTACTTGAACAAGCACTAAAATGTAAGAGAAGATTTACCTTATTTGTCTTTAAGGGTATTAAGTCTATTTCAATCAATACTCAATAGAATTTAAAGGTTTTTTTTGTCGGACTCAAGTCAACATTTGAACTTAATCTGTTTCTGTTCAAGATCATAGAGTGTGGTAAATGTACTGTTATTGAATTGAAAAAAAAAGACTGCTGGACTTGTCCGGTTCTGAGTTTAATGGCCCATTGCTAAAATCACTGGCCTCGGGCCTGCGGTCCAGTGTAAAATTCGAGCCCTCGATCAACATTTTTTTGAGGAGGAGACACAAATATTTTGTTTAAACTTTAAACATGATTCCAATGGTCTTCCTGGAATGGAGAAGAATGGTTCATAAAAGAAACCATCAAATTTGACGTTTTTGAGCATGACCTTTGTTTTTCTTTAAAAAAAAAAAAGAAAAACAAAGGTCACATGACTTTTCAAAATATAGTTCGGATGAGTCACATGATCTTCAGAGTTAGTTTTACTTCCAGTCGTATAAAAGTAATTTTTTTTTTAAAGTAACATTACAGAATTGGTAAGAAAAAAACTTGTAAAAAATACTTTTGATCACCGATTTACATAAAACTTACACGGTCTAATGATGATGATAGTAGAAAACATCCCTTAAAATATTTCTGTCTGAAATGCCATATTTGATGAGAAATGAATAAACTAATTTTCCAATTGGAGTTTATCGCTCAGTGAGCGTTTTATTCATTTGTTGAATCTTTATGATTTCATGCAAATGTGTAATTGGTTTTTCACTATTTTCTCGTGACCCAGATGGCCGATCGATCTCAAACTTCTACAGGTTTGTCAAATGTATATGGTGGATTACATAAAGTGCTTACACTGCCAGCAACTGTTTTGTTAGAAAAAAACAATTCTGTAATGTTCCTTTTAAAACAATTATTCGTGAGTATTTGACAAAAAAGACTTCGTATTCAGATTATGGATACAAGCTGTAAATAATAATGAAAAATCGAACGTAAGAATCGCTTTCAGCGAGTCCAGGCAAGATAAGCCACGGGGGCATGAACTCGGAGCTTGTGGAAAGGGTAAGGAGCAGCGCCAGACCATTAACTACGCTTTGTTTTATGAGGGTTTTATTCTTTAGCCCTAGCTATTATCCCCTAACTATTGTCACGTTACGTGATGCCTGCGCTACGTATGCAGCGTGACGACGACAATAGCTGCACGATGTCCACAGAATACAAGTTGGAGTGGATCGGACTAGTTTTCATGTCTGTTTTTACACTGTCGTGAATTTGTGCATGATGGATATGAAGACTGGATCCTCATGCCTTTGCTATTGTTATAATTAATACCAGTGTTGTAGTCGAGACCTGGGAGTCCGAGACCGAGACCCTAAGGTCCGAGACCAAGACCGAGACCTTTTGGTCCCAGACCTGGACCTGGACCTCGAGACCACATGTGTAAATTACATACATGTAATAAAATAGGACACATAATAAATGAAATGAAAGTCTTTTATTGATGTAAAACAAAATGAATATGTCTTTTGCTGTTGTTAAAAATGTCCGTAAATTTACGGAGTCCGTAAAGTGAAAAATTCTGTATTTTCTTCGTAATTTTACGGACTTTCCGTAAATATAAATATTAATTATGCTAATTAGCGTAATTACAATCAACCACATTTGGCCAAACACCTAAACATAACATAGTACATGTAAGTACATATTGTTATTTATGAAACATTAAGGGTCTTTTTTATTTTACGGAATGAAAAAACTTCTCCAGTATTTTGCTGCAGGAATATGGAACGCTATTTTTTTCTGGCAGCAAAATTACTGGAAAAGTTTTTTCATTCCGTAAAATAGAAAGAATATTTTAATACGGAATATTTACGGACATTTTAACAGTACTGTGAAATCAACAATCAAATATAATAAGTTTGTTCTGTCGGATTCAGGAATGTGCCAAAACAGTTGTTTTTTGTATAGGTACCTGTCCATTTACAGAATATCTTCATTGCACTTCAGAAACATCAACATGGACAGTATCTCTGCTGACAAACGTGCATTGTCAATGGGGGTTTCTTGATCATAATGTAAAAACTTAACATTTTTTCCACTTTCATGAATATCATATACAAAAGTGAAACTAAAATATGGCTTAATCAGTGTTATAATTGACATTCAATTTGCAGTTTACTGAGAATCATGAGCAATGAAATAAATTTGAATAATGTTAATTTGTGTTATTTACTTGGCCTTGGCTTTATGGGCCCGACTTAAAATGCATAGTGAATACTGAACTTGTCCCCGATTATCCGTGATTCGATTTGTCGTTGAGCAGAAAATGCAAACTACAGAATGTTTCTTGTTACCTGCTTTGGCGTCAATGATCTGTTTATGATTCTTACAACCAAATCTTAACACAGCAGAATTACTGGACATCTTGTGATAATCATTTCGAAAAAAAAGTGAAAACTTTATTTTATTGTGCTACTCTAGCAAACTTGTACTCTAGTGTATGCACCTGTTTGCACCATGCGCAATGCACCTGTTTACCTTTCACAACGAGTAGTGCGTGTTTTGGTCATAGCTAGAAACTCGCTCCCAATTTTTATCGAACTCATGATGGGTAAAACCGATGGCACAAGCACACACATGGCACTATATGTACATGTACATGTACAGTACATAGCTCGATGCGTGCAAGCTCACACAACCACAAGCGAGGTTGTCTGTACAAACTGCAAGTTTTCTTGAACTATTTGCTATCTGTATAAATCAAATAAATTTGCATATTTTGCTGGTCTCGAAGCGAGACCAGGCAAATATTCGAGACCGGAAGGGTCCGAGACCGAGACCAAGACCGAGACCACAGGGTATCGAGACCGAGACCGAGACCGAGACCAGCAAAAAGTGGTCTCGAGACCTACAACACTGATTAATACATAAACAGAGCACCGGTCTACTTTATACAA
Organism: Pycnopodia helianthoides; assembly: GCA_032158295.1. Lineage (NCBI taxonomy): Eukaryota > Metazoa > Echinodermata > Asteroidea > Forcipulatida > Asteriidae > Pycnopodia > Pycnopodia helianthoides. Next base: position 54,145 of record JASTWB010000039.1, read on the forward strand.
TCAATGTCACGTAAACTTGACAGTTGCAATGGTTGGAAAAGCGCATACGCTGACCTTTGACCAAGTTTTATTTTTCTTCACATTTTTTGTTAATTACTTGATATTGTTATGATTATTTTTTTTACAACAACTGTCTAAAAATTGTTGTCTGTGAATCCACATCACTAACAGTAAGCCGATGTGTCCCTTTAAAAATATTTTTACAGAATTTACTAAAAGTGTAAAGAACGTTTCAGGCTCTTTAAGTATTGTGAGACTGTCATGGTTCTCACAATATCAGCTTCGGACATCGGTTGACGATGGGTGTAAATAGTGGGATGATGGTAATTGATAAGCACCTACCTGGTTTGTAGGTTTCAGCAGACATAATACACAATGTATTAATGCAGACAATGAAATATTGTGCACATTTAAGTGTAACATACTGGCATTGGCAATTGGGTCCAGCAGCATAGGGGGAGGGTGTGCAGGAGGTGTTAAAGTCTCGGGGGGGGGGGGGGACGGCTTAAAGAAATGTACTGGGTGGCCTTATGGCCCCTGGTCGGATCTAGGGGTCGAACTCCCTGAAGCTATGAGCTTTTGGCATTGTGTTGTGTTTTTATTGGCGGGGGGGGGGGGGGTGAAAAATCGAGCCTCCGTATGCAGAAAAGCAGCAAAATTACACACTTTTTTGTGCACTTCTGAACTGAGTGTACGCTGTGCAACATCGGCAATAGTTTTTGTTTTAAGTGATAAGATCACATTCTTGGGCGGTAATACATGTACCTACTTACTTTCCATCACGTGGCGGCAAATTCCATGAATAAGTGGGCGGCAAACCCAGATCCTAACGACAATCCTTTTTTTTGGCGAAAGGGTGTCACATAATAATCATTTATATAAAATTACTGCTAAAAAAGATTAAAACTGTTAACCTAGGCATAAATGTGATGTGTAATTTGGAATGGGTAGAATTGAGGGCCTTTTTAATCCATGCACATAGCCGACTTAATGAAAAATGTGGAAAGTACAATACATAATCTGGTTTTATGCATATATTCATTAAAAACATCATCGGTATAAAAAGTAGTACCCAGCGTTTCTCAAATTCAAGTGTAGTACATTCTTTAAACTTGTCTGGCAATCCCTTGGAAAAGAGAAAAAAACACTTGAATGCTGGAAGGACGTAAAATATTTTTTATCCTGTACAAATTAGCATGTTTACGGAGCCCCTAAAGGGACATTAAAAAAAAAAATAATAAACAAATTATCTCGTGCGCACGACATATTATCTTGTGCGCACGACATATTATCTCGTGCGCACGACATATTATCTTGTGCGCACGACATAATTCAGGATTCTTGGAAGCAGCCCGTCGTCACACCGCAATTGTTATTACACACGCACACAGCACAGAGATAACAAGGTACTACTTGATACCTGGTACTTGGTAGTTATCCTCCTGAATACTCCAGGCGTCAAGGAGATCGAAAGATCGGTAAGACAACTGTTTAAAGAAGCCTGTATTAATCACCGTGTACTGTGTTAGGTCATGTCTTTGCCCCTGCTTGCCAAATGAAAATGTCTAGTTATGTCACTGATGAACGCCAAAATTCATGTAGGACTACCACTGCTCTAGCAATTATCAACTTTTAAAATAATTTGTTATGAACAACATCAACCATTACATCAGGATTTGTGTTTTTATTATTTATTTATTTATTTATTTTGGGTAAATTAGTGGGGTAGTGTACCTCAGTCGAAAATGAAAAGCAGTTTCCCGCAAAGAAACTTTTATACTTATTAAAAGTTTTAAACTGTTAACTGTAAATTATTTAAATTGGAATGGGTAAAAATTGACTTTTAGTCATCTCATAGCAATTATGAAAATCTCGAAATACACAATAACTGGTTATGCAATCAAAAATACCAGCACACAAGTGTGTAAACACCTGCAATCGGGACCAATCCTATTGTCCCTCTTTCGGGGGGGGGGGGGAGGGGGGGGCAAGGGGTGGGGCAAGGGGGTTGGAAATCCCCCCCCCCCAGTTTCTTCCCAGATGGCGGAAATTAAGTTTAATCCCAAACCATTGCACCCAATTTGCTACAATGTTGTTTGCGCTGTAAATAATAAACTCAATTTCATCCATCATAATTATCTGGCAGTCCTGGCACCATCAAAAGAGCCCACTACACTTTCCATCTCCGGCAATGTTAATAAAATGTGGATTTATTTATCTGTACAGGCTTGAAAACTTGCTATAAATAGAAATGCATTGTCTGCCCAAAACCGCAAGCAGCCATTGTACACACAGTTCCCACAACATGTCACATTCACACAGTGCAAAATCTTATTTCTGGAGTGAATTGTAGGCTATAGATTTTTGTTTGCCCCCCCCCTAAACTTAAGTTTGCCCCCCCCCCCAGATTAATATGTCTGGTTCCGCCGCTGATTGCGGCACCATTTGACGCGAAGAGATGTTGAGTGATCCCGAACTGGTCAAGGGAACGATGCCCCCCAAAAGTTGATTTCGGTAGTTTTATCTTTTAAAAAAAACAACTGCTCAGTAGTTACGTGAAATATTTTTTACCTATTATTAGCATTTTTTACCTATTATTAGCATTTTGCATAAATGTTATTCGCCCTGGCATTCAAATTTTAAAGGTGAGAAGTTTTAACAGCATTTTCAACCTTTCATAAAATGATGATCAATATCGCAGAAAAACTTGCCAAAATTGCCATAATTTATTTGTTGATGATGTTTGGCACCTTATTTGGGTTTGTTGGTTTATTGGATGTTATACTTCACATACATAAACAGACATTGGTAATGAGAGAAGTAATTCCATTGTTTGGTCATTGCAAAGTTGAAGTGATCTGGAACTGGTCAATGATCCCGAACTGGTCAAATAACCGAGTGCGTACTAGTATGGCCCTACACATGCAAACAAGACCTGCGGGGCCCATTTTTATAGAGACAACAAAGTTATGCTTTAATACCAGAATAAGGTTACCAGCCAGAATGCCATGTCACATGCACCATTTCTGACTGGTAATTATCCAGCTATAACTTTTGCTGAGCACAACAGCCAGGAGGAAAGGCTCCGCGTACACCGCGCTGTCTTAATTTTTGCGCAATGCGTGAATGCCGCGTGAGTGCCGCGATGAAGAGCAAAACAACCGCGAGTATTGCGTGGCAAATTTCATTTGTTGAAGATGTTTTTGCATGTAACTCGACAAAAAGGCCTCACAAGCATTGTGAATGTATATTTAGTGTGATGTGAAAGTTTTAGCTGTGTAGTACAAAAGAAACTGAAGTTACTGCTGGCTAACGACCATTAAATGTTCACCTATCAACGACCATTTTGAAAACTCCTCCTAATTATTTTAAATTAGGCTCACGGGGAGCCTTATTATACTAGTTTCTAGAACAGAAGTATATGATTATGGTCTTCAAAAAGGGCATGTTGTAGCACCATTCTCTTAGTCTTGGAAAATACTTTTAAAGAATTTCAATTATACTTTTACTTATCACTTCTCAACGAATTCAGACAAGATTTTTTGAAGTAAATTTCTGCCTCTGCAATTTCCAACAATACTCATTCTCTGCACACCGAAAAGGCACGTCAACATGAACTGCGCATGGTGCCGAAAACACCAGAAATTTCTCCAAATTATGCGAATGGAAATCCTATTTCAACACTTTAATTCTTAAAACAAAAAAATCACAACTCACCTTTGCATTGTTTCAGTAGTTTATCCTCGGAACTCAGGTAACAATCCAAATTTTCTGGAGCAAAAGACAATGATTTTTGTCGACGTCACTTTTTCTTCAAAGTATAATGCACGAATTTGCGGTCGGCTAGCTGTGTACGTGTCATGTACGTATAAAAGTGCAGCGGGCGGCCGGACGCACGACGACGAGCAGACGACCAAACTTTACGGCCCCTTGGCATCAAGGTCAGTTACCTGTTCTTATTTGCATAACAAAGCTTTAACCTTCTCATTGGCTAACTGTTTTTTACTATATTTGGAAATAAAATTGACTTGTATCTTAGAGGATAGACTATTTATTTTGATAGGGGGTACTGATCAGCGATGTTTACGAACATGGTTGCTCGTTTAAATATACAATGTTTATCCAGCGGGATTTGATTGGTTTTTCAGAGGAGAGCATTGATATGTCCCTTGAAGAGAATGGAATATCTGATAAAGAAAGAGTGACCATAGTTTTTTGTCTAGAGGTAAGGAGAATTTAGAAATTGATCAATAATACCCATCTGTTAACTAACACATCTTATGTGCAACTGAGAAGTAGGGAACACTGTTTTTGTGAGGGGGTAATGAGAAATTAAAAGTTGATCAACTGAATTGTATATGAAGAGGTAGTACGATTCTAAGAAGGACCAAACTTCAAAACTGTACTTTGGGGTTCATATTGGGGCTTACATTTTGTTTATAAGACAGGAATATGTTTTCTTCAATCGAGATTTTTGTAAGAGCGTGTATCATGCATAATTATTACTACTCATTCCTCATATTTATTCTTGTCTAAGATTTTTCACATTTTCAATCAGTAATTGTAAAGTTGTCGTTCCATAAATTAAGAGTATTCAGTCGATAATGTATGTACAAGATATCTTGAAAATATGTATTCATATTACCTTTTTAAAATAAAAACTTGTGATTATAAAATTGTTGGGTTAATTCATCAGTTTATTTTAGTGTTAGCGTGCCCCATTTCCAACCCAACCGTTTAACACATTGGGGTGCTACATATCAAACTTCCCCGATTTTAAATAAAAGCTCATGATAATCCTACAAGACGTTTATAGCGTACCAGCCAATCCAAACCCAGCCCCGCCCACATTATGTGCGTGGTTATCAACTCTTGAGGGGGATACATTGCTGCAGCAGTCAATTCTGTAGTAGTCTGTGCCCATTATGCGGGGACTCATGCAAAGTTGTATTAATTGGAGAAGTCTAGGACAATCATCATTGTGGCTTACATGATGTGGACGCGACAGTCAACAAATCAATAGTCAAACTCGGCTTACGTACTTGATCAAATAATCGTAGTTTAAAAAAAAACAAAAAAAAAAAACACACATGGCAATTAATGGATACAGCTAATGAATATGACTGTGACAAAATGAGGAAAACACAGGAATTTTTTGTAAACGATCTATTGAAAGAAAACTTACCATTTTAATCACCGTGTCAGAAGGACCTCAGTGGGCCTTGAACGCTTTTGGCGGGCATGGTCTGGGCGATCAACGTGACATCAGTCTCGGTGTTTGATGAAACGCGAACCATTGTCGATCTTTTCAGATTGAATTTTAGTCAGTTATTAAAAGTCATGCGAATCACTAAAGCAGGTGGACATCTCAGTGAAACCTCCTCTTGTACTCCTTGCCTACCATTCAACCATCAGACGAGCAAAACGGAAATAAATTCACGCTGAACTTTGAATGTATTTAGGATTTTATGTGGGCAATGTCATGTGCGCGCCACACGATGAAATTTGAGTGACCGTAAAATCAGAGCCGTATATTGGAAGAGTTGCGACATAGAGGGACCACTTTTTTAGGTCACGTGGTTGCTGGACGCCATTTTCGGTCCAAAAAAATTACCAGGCAACAGCTGTCGCCATTCTGCCGCGGATGTCAACAAACTGCGCTTTCACCCGCGGTCCTTGTTAAAGCTAGTTTGTGTACGACAAAAAGGGGAAGGGGAAGGTCAAGCAAAATGACGGGATGTAGTGCTTGGGGTTGCACCAATAGGTTAGGAACTGGCTTAAAATTGTATAGGTTCCCACGAGATAAAGCTAGGAGAAAAGCCTGGGAAGTGAAGGTGAAGCGGAGCAACTGGCATCCTAACTCAAATGCATGCCTGTGTGAGGTAAAATTAGGGCCCGGAAATTTTTTGTTTTGCGTCGTTAGAATTTAGAAATAAACAATCCACTCCCGAAATTAGTTGGCTACTACATGTAGTGACTAGTAGTACTGGTGACCACCACCAGTGCCACCATGTCAAGTTCATGATTGGTCGATCATCGTGTCGAATTTCCATAATTCAGATGAACTTTTTGGCTCCCCGATGTGGATGGAATGAGTAAATAGTAATGAATACCAGAATAATGCCAACGCTTTAATAATGACAATCATGTGTCCGATCAGTTACAGTGTTTTTAGAATTTGACTCGGGAGGGGAGGTGGGGGGGGGTGATCTACAAATTCATCTACAAGACAAGAAGACTGCAGGCAGGCCTTGTTTACTGCTTTTAAACCTTTTAAAATACATATACCACTATCAAAAGGAGAAATAAAATACACAGTCTGACAGTTTAACTGTTTTTATTTTAACAAGCACTATAACAATATTTATCTCCTTTCCTTTCAACTTTATGGGCAAGTACGTAGGGCCTTTAGGGACAATACTTTGATACTCGACAACAAAGAATTGAAAAATATTTATCACTAAATTTGGACTCAATAACATGTATATTAAATCAACATTTGAACATAATTTGTTTAAATCATAGAAACTATACAGTGAGGTATTGCAACTGTTTTTGGCCAAAAAACAAACAAACAAACAAACAAACAAACAAACAAACAAACCACAACAACACAAGACCATTGAACTTATTCAGTCATGAGTCTATAATCATGTAAATTTTCAGCCCCACATTATGCCACCCTTGATTGTTTTAATTACTATTCTACACTTAACATTTTTTAAACATAAACTATATAGTATGATTGTTAAAACGAAGCATAAAATGATTTGTTTAATACATTGTTCATTGTAAGGACAAGGTCATTTTTCTTAAATAGGGCACCTCTAATAAAGGAAATTTAAGTTTTCTACAAAGCCCAATTTCTGTCCGTAAGAAGAAATTAAGAAAAGAGTGAATGGTCCTGTCCACCCTGTTGGCCCGTCGTGCGTGTAGCTTTTGTTATTAGTCTTGGGTCCAAGTTACATGACCAAGACTAAGAGTAAGAGCTATGATTATAATTATCCAAGCTAGAATTAAAACCTTCATTTTCTTTTAAAAAAAATATTAATTGGTCTTTGTCTAAATTTCTTTCAATAAAGTTTCATAATTTTGCTTGAAGAATTTGCACCACCATTATGATTATTTAAGACTTCTTTCTTAACTGCTGTCTTTTATTGTCAAGGTAGCATCCCATTTTTGGTAAATCATAGCATGCCCTAAAATCAAATAGCAACCATGATCATTCAATGAGTAAACAAGGGAGAGTTTTCAGATTTATTTCATTTTTTTTCTGGGGAAGGGAGGTGGTGTTGAAACTATACGATTGTAGCCATCCACACTCAACACCGTTCTGTCTTGGAGGGGGAAGGGGAACTTAGACTATCTTTAGTATTTGGAAAAGTTAAAATATCTACTCGGAATCTACTGTTGAAACATATTATTCCACAAAATTAACTATGTGGCTGCATTTTTGTTAAACTTGTTGATAGGTGCACTTTGACAAGAAACAGTTTGAACCTCAGCGAACTGACAGAAAGCTAAAGCAGACTGCAATCCCAACCATCTTTCTTCACCGTAAAGTTTCTAAACTGAGGAAGTCGCCCAAAAACAGATATCATATGCCGACAGCAACATGCATGATGAAAGCATTTGGTAAATCAACATCAGCTGAGCATTCATATTCTGCAGCACCACAATGCTCATCCACTGAAAATTGTAAATATAGAAGTAATTAACAAAACCCAATCGTATGTTCTCAAATTTATATTTTTCAAATTGTTTTGTTAGTACTCACTGTTTTGTAACTAATACAAAGCACTTCAGATTGACACACAGTTCTCTTGGTACAGCAGCAATTTTCTTGTACTACTACCATGAGAGCGGATGTGAGTGGTTTGATTCCACTGGTGCTTAGTTCAGGATTTGTGAGTTACAAATTTACATCATGCTGTAAAGGAAACAAATGGTGCATGACGCTCATACCTGAGAGTTAAGTTTTCAGTTAAGTGACTTATGTTCAACTTTCAAGATGTTTTTGTTCACTCTAAATAAGGTTTGCATGTCTTTTCCATCGTTATTAACATTTTGCAGTTTTGATGAGCATGCCCATTTTTTATCAAGATTTTGTCCCTGCTGTACATAAATGTAAATAAAAATTGTAAAAAAAATCCATCTACATACGTTAACAATAATACATTTGATGAGCATGCAGATTTTTTCAAGATTTTGTCCCTGCTGTACATAAATGTAAATATAAATTGTAAAAAAAAAAAATGTAGTTGTACATATAAGTGTTTAAAATTATAATAAATTGATGAGCATAACAACGCGTCGTCAGTAATAACCGAGTTATTAAAAATTCATTCCGAGTTAAAGACTGAGATGACATGGTCTACAATAAACAATAAGTTACTAATTTATCAGCATTGTCATGATTGTTGTTATTCTTCTGTCATTGTGTTGTTGCGGACTGTAGTTGGTTGGCCAAACCATGGAGAAAGGAAATCCTCCATAGCATGCATGGCAATACAAGCCAAGCATGCAACAACACTTGACAGCGCCTTAGTGTCAAACGGTTTCACATAAAAAGCACACGATTCTTAGAAGATTCAATGATTATATTTCTCTACCTGACCTGAGTGAATGAAAGAACATTTTTCCCCGCTGATCTACAGAAAGCTAAAGAGTACTTCTTGTAAAAGTAGTATAACCTTTGGATTTTATGATTTTATCGTGTGCCAGCAGCATGGTCGGTCGGTCGTCGTGGACGCGTTCATTCTCACACGAATCTCATGATAGTCTGGTGCTTTGTTTTCGCACACGCATTTCGTTTTGGACACAAAATGGCTTCTAAGGGTGCACCCATTGATCTACATTATACTGACTGGATAGGACAACTCAGCGCGTTTGTGCACGTTCGATGATCGCTGTTATGGCTGAGCGCGTAGTCGCTGAACGGGGTATTTGCGTGAAAGTACGCAAGCGCGGCGGTCCCAGCATGCATGGCCTCAAGCATGCAGTAATAGTACAAGTACTTGTAGTGATGATGAGCATGTTGAAGGTTTATAATAATTTTTCATTTTGGAGAGAGTTTCTTAATCTAGATTGATATTATTTCATCAATCAATTTATATAGGCCTAGAGCATGAACGCATATTTGTTTTTAAAGTATCAAGCACATTAGAAAACTTCGAGGTCCAATCTTAAAAACCAATAAATTGGGATAAGATAAATTGTGGCTAATGTGACCGTATAATAAATAAACAAGACTCTCGCACATAGATAGTGGTTTATTCAATACAAAATGATGATTTTTTTTCAAGGAGGAGCCAGTTTAGCTCCATTTGTTTCATATTTACAATCAGAAAGTTAGATAATTGCCACATGGAAACTAAAACTGAAGAAACCATAACTGTGTATTAATCGTATCAGAAATTTAATTAGTTACACACGAAACAGAAACACTAAAACGTAAAATAGATATAGAGAAGGGAAGACTATAAGCAGGAAAACGTAACATAAAGGTTCAGTCTGCCAACGAATTAATTCCTAAAAAATTTATACAGGCAATCACGAGAAAATGTCAAAAACAAACAATTAACAACTTTGAATTCAATCAAATTTAATTTAATTAATTGAGCATTGAAGTTTACACCCACACAGAAAAACAATACACTTATACAATATATTGAAGTTTGTATTTTAAAAAATAATATAGGCCTACAGGCCTAAAATACTATTTTGAAAACAGCATGATCAAGTAATATAAAATATGTGTCAGTGTTCGTTTTTTTGCAGACTACACCACTTACCTGTGAAAGGAAATCCGATTTTCTCGTCCGTACATAGCTCCTGAAGAAGAGCAACTTACCGCAACACAAACCTTTACCATAGTTGCAGCATAAAACTTGTGTTTGACTACGGTGTCATCCCTTGTTTTACATAACGAAACCTTTAAATACGGCAAAAAACGGAGCAATATTTTTCCACGACCCCGAAAATCATTTATTTGCGTTGCGTGCAGATTGTGCGCCGCCTCCCCGTTTAAATTCAAAAGCCCCACTTGCAAACGCGCGCGTTCGCTACATTTACGCGCAGTCGTCCTATCCAGTCAGTATAATGTAGATCAATGGGTGCACCCCACCAAATAGGAGAAAACAGAGCGTCGAGCTCATTAATATTTTGTAGGCCCAAAATATTCTATATTAGACAGATTTGAGAGCCCCCAGAAAGTGTTTCAGTGTAAAAATGTTGCCCAATTGTGACCTGGGGGTCGTTGACTTCCAGCTTGAGGTATTTTGGATGACATAGGCCCTGAAATAAATGGTCCTATTTGCTGAGAGGTGTAGGGACATTTTTCAAGATTGATGCTCGGACGTTTTGAAAATTAGACCTGTGAAGGGGTGTTTTTACTTGGAGGGAGAATAACTCGACGGGCCCAGGGACTCCCCATATAAAATTGAGCAGAGAATAAAAGTTCAAGAGACAATCAATAATTTTCCCTTTCAAGTTAAAAGCTGTGAGACTTTTAAGTAATTTTCGTGTATTTTTGAATATTTAGCATTTTGCACTGTGTGCTATGGGAGATTATTTGGTGGGGTGCACCCCTAATCGCAAGTTGTCGCAACTCTTCCAATATACGGCTCTGCGTAAAATCACCTGATGGCGCCCTCCTTTGACAAAAAGTCGCCAGTTATTTAAACATTCTGACTTTCGCTCGTCCCCAGCGCCTTGGTCTTAAGGCAAGGCGCTGGGGACGAGCGAAATTCTGACTGAGTTTATAAATCGCACATTGTCATGTGATCTGCTCTCGGCCAATCAGAATGGATACACTAAAATTTATTACAATTGTATTTAGATATTACATACAACTAGAGAACAACATTTGAATCTGACTTTGTACATAATTATGGATTTAAATCTAAAATTGATTGATTTTTCATAAAATTGCACAGCCACAATCATGGATACACTTTTTGTTACAAAGACACCAAATGAACGACACAAATATTGAGTAACTCTTTGGATATCTTGTTTTCGACAAACTCAAGTACTTTCTACTCATCATTCACACACCGCTGGTTAATCAATATACACAAAACATTGAATTAACTGTTACATCACTGGTTTTCAAAGTGTTGTTCATAACATGGACACGAAAAAAATGTGTACCCATGATTGTGACTGTGCACAAATATAAAAAGAGAAAAACTTTGAATCTGACTTTGTAAATAATTATGGATTCGAATCTAAAATTGATTGAATTTTCCATGGAATTGTAAATATAGAGAAAAAACTTTGAGTCTGACTACATAATTCTGTACACATGGATTTGAAACTAAAATTGATTGAAGACTATTCACATTGATATAGTCACATCGAAAGTGTACCTGAGGCAGCATTTTATTGTTTTGATTTGTATTAATAGATGCATTTTGAAAACTTTTTTTTTTTTTTTTTTTGTTAACTTTGATTACACAGCTAATTTCTAAATGAATTAAAAATTTAGTTTCATCATTTATGAATTACAGTGTACCTAATATTTAATTGGAAAGTTTTTTCCCCTGCCCTCCAGGATCAGAAAAAGTCCCCCCCCCTGCCCTCCCCATAGAGAGGTGTCTTTTACTAGCTAACTATGTGCGAAGTTTGAAGGTTTTGTGACCTGTAATGTTGGTAGTTTGATTTGCTTTGTATTTTGAAGTTCAGAACTGTTATATCAAGGATTCCATTTACTGAAGCAACATCTTTGTATTGATTAGGAAAGAGCACTAAAGACAATAAAATACGTGCTTACACAAGCTGTGCAATACATGACAACTTTAGTCGTACTTCCCTTTATTATTATTATTATTAACCCCATACTATTATTATTATTACAAGTGTTGACAGGATTTCAAAAAACAGTTGGATTCTGATAAGCATCGGGTGAGCACTAAATATTGTTTTTCATTACATGTACAGGTGATGATGATGTTTAACTTAAGAGTACACTTCTTAATTGGTTAACTCTTCTTTCGGAAACTTTATACAGAACATCAGTTGACTAAATTAAGACTTTTGAAGTAAATAATTGTTAAAGACTCCTGTATAAAGTATTACAGAGGTTTCGCAAGTGTACGGATACAGATACAGATACAGATACGATAACTGGGATGCGCGTCAGATTTTGGTTCGCAATCATAGAGTTATGTGTCAGGTCTAGGCCAAAGTAAAGATAACGTTGGCATATGTTTTGCGAGCAAAACAAATCCAAAAACATTTTCTTTATGTTTTTACTTAGGAGAATTTGATGGAATAATATTTTTTGTTAAACTGTTTGTTTTCAGAACTACACGTTTAACGTGTGTAAAGAAAGTTTTCAGTAAGCATAGTAAACTAGAGACCCTGTTTACACTTCATTTTTGAATTTGTTTGCTTACATTATTACTAACACATCTTTATCTATATCATGACAACTTTAAAAGCGATACCAGCGAAAACGTTTTTAATCAAGGGAACAAATTCAACTGAATTCGGCAAAATGGTATCCGTTTTTTACCGTTAGTCTATAGAGAGGTTTCGCAAGGCTATGGATACAAATACGTCAACACTTTATTTATTCACGTGACGCGTATCGGCGGCTTCTGTGATTTGCATGCCCGTTGACAACAGATCATGGGAGCTCATACACGTACATAAACAAATCTAACGTGAACGAATAGGGCTATTGATCTGTTTCCTAATCTGTACGCTTGCGAAACCTCTGCATCCGTTGTCTACGTGCATGCACAACAAGGAAGCCACAACGATTGGCATCACATGAACACACAAAGAGTTGACGCTATTACATAGAGCTATATATAGCTCTATGCGCTATTATAAGTTATCACACAAGCGCGAGTGGAATACGACAAAATATAGCGCTTCTGCGTCCCATATCCCCGAGTTGGATATGGGACGCAGACGCGCTATATTTTTCCGTATTCCACGAGCGCGAGTGTGATAACGAATTTATCTTCCAGCCTCATTAAGTCAAAGAGGTTAGGTTATGTTTTTGTTTTTGGTTTTTTCACGCGCAAAGTTTAGAATGTAATTAATTGTGCACTGACCGTATGCGGAGCGTGACGCATTGACACTCACAATACGCAGAGTGCAATATAAAAACTGGGAGTAGGTTATCGTCCATAGAGCTATATATATATATATAGCTCTATGTTATCGTCTGATATCACACTCCGGTTCGAGCATCTGATTGGAGGATTAGCGCGTACTGGAAGATAAGTATCCTTAAGTATCCGTAGCCTTGCGAAACCTCTCTAATATGCACAAAAAAGGCATATCGTAATGATGCATGTATAGGCCCTTCATGATTTGAGATATTTAAATGAAATGATTTAAGTGCAATTTCTACCTCTGTGATGATTATAACACAATTAAAATTAGAAAACTTGCTATAAAAGCATGTCTTCTTTTACTGCCACCATATGGAGCCTGGATTGCAGTATGTGCTGTGATATAAACCCACAATCTAAAGAAGGGACAGACAAATATGAAAAAATTTTAATAAAGTATGCGGGATAATTAAATGAATTGAGTAACACTAAAGACAATTGATTGAAATAAAAGCATTTACGATACATGTTTTGAATTATTTCCAAAATGTCTCCACTGCAAAAGAGATTGTTAGATTGTTAGGTACATATTATCTATACAGACATAGTGCCTTGAATTGAATAGAGAACAGCTTATAAAACACTGACAACTTTTGATTAGCTCATGACAAAAAAAAAAAAAAAAAAAAAAAAAAAATCCCTTGCAAGTAAAGTTTGGTTTAACTTAATTTTTCAATGAAGTAAATTCACCTCTAAAGAATTGAATAACTTTAAGGAAAACTGTGAGAAAACTTCATCATACCCGTAGGGTTAAAATTGTTCATGTAAAATAATTATAACTTCCCATCAAAAACAAAAATGGTTTCAATGCCCTAATTATATGTGGCTCACATACAATTGTTACGACCCATTCCTTACTTACTTCCCTCCCCACCTGTTCCTTTTCTCTTCTGGAATGTTATTCATGGCTACGCGCGGGTAAATACTTTTAAAAGGCTTGACCACCTTTTGTGTGGGCCTCAGTTAGTGGCCATGCAGACAATACACCTTGTACAACCCGTATGGTGCTGCGTTGGGCCCGCATCTCCTCTGTCTTCGACGGCTTTCTACCTCTCCACCCATGGATCGTGGCCAAGAGTGACGGTGCTGCTGGACCGGACCCTGGACTGTCGTGGCTCCCTAAACTATACTCCCGGGTCAACGTCTACCCAACTACCTGTGACTGTGGGCTGATCTGGAGTGGGCTGTTGTTGGAGATACCGTGGGCCTAACGTCTGCACTTTATAAATCTTGTTAAGGGACTGGCGGGGACATATTCTTTAGCCTCCTTAAGGTAAATATTACTCGGCCGAACCTAAATTGCTTTAACTTATCTTTGCCGGCTTACCATTTATTTTCGCCTCTGTTTTGCTTCAATACTGCTTTATTAACTGCTTTGTAACTTATGTGGCTTTACCATTATTAATGTTGCTCTAACTCATTGTTCTGCTTATTGGCTTATGTTTTAAATGTCATTCTGATTGTAATTCATTGACTGCTTTTGGGCTTTTACTTGCAAGGCCTTTGTTCTTGTCCCGTTTCACATAAATTTCGCTGTCGTGCTTTTCAGCACGTAACAGGATGCAAGAAGACCCAAGTAAAGAACGGGTACAATTTTCGGTTCTCTAGTTTGTTTAGTTCATGAGTTATACTCAATCTTAACTCCGAATGTATTTCCAGCTATTATTCGGCAGTTTATTCCTTGCTGGTTTTAAAACACAGCCCTTCTTTGCTCAGTTTCTATTGTAATAGCCCTACTCTTTGGCCACTCGCCTCGCTTACACACCGTCACAGCCTCATAATTAGATTGAATCTAGAGCCCTTGAAACGGGCTTTCAAACGGTATAAAACTTGTAAAAATCCATCATTGATTTGAGTGTGATTTGAACGTGCATACTTTATATTTATTTCTTGAACATCACTGTGTACATAAATGCCGTTAGACATGCGTTTGAGGAACATTCGGAGTATCGTCACTTGCCGGTAATTTCCGGAATGAAGATGGCAGAAAGTAGCCATCAAACAATAATGTTCAGTCGCAGGAATATGCAAGGAAGATTCAGGTACAATTTTGTTTCTCTAGCATGCTTAGTTCATGAGTTATACTTAAACTTAACTCCGAATTCATTTCCAGCCATTATTCGGCAATATATTCCTTGCTGGTTTTAATACGCAGCCCTTCTTTGCTTAGTTTCTAATGTATTGACCCTACTCTCTGGCAACTCGCGTTGCCTATAAAATGGTCACAGCCTCACAATTAGTTTGAATCTAGAGCTCTTGAGACGGGCTTTCCATTGGTCCAAAACTTGTAAAATTCCAGCATTGATTTGAGTGTGATTGACCGTGCATACTCTATATTTATTTCTTTAACATCACTGTGTACAAAAATCCCGTTAGACATGCGTTTGCGGAACATTCGGAGTATCGTCACTTGCCGGTAATTTTCGGTATGAAGATGGCAGAAAGTAGGCATAAAAAAATCTATTTTCGGACTCAGGAATATGCAAGGAAGATTCTGGTTCAAATGTTGTTTCTCTAGCATGCTTAGTTCATAAGTTATACTCAAACCTAACTCCGAATTTGTTTCCAGCCATTATTCGGCAATATATTCCTTGCTGGTTTTAATACGCAGCCCATCTTTGCTTAGTTTCTAATGTATTGGCCCTACTCTCTGTCCACTCGCGTTGCTTGCAAAAAAGCCACAGCCTTACAATTAGTTTGAATCTAGAGCCATTGAGACGGGCTTTTCAATAGTTTAAAACTTGTAAAATTCCAGCATTGATTTGAGTGTGATTCGACCGTGCATACTTTACATTTATTTCTTTTACATCACTGTGTACAAAAATCCCGTTAGACATGCGTTTGCGGAACATTCGGAGTATCGTCACTTGTCGGTAATTTTCGGTCTGAAGATGGCAAAAAGTAGCCATAAAAAATGTATTTTCGAACTCAGGAATATGCAAGGAAGATTCAGGTACAAATTTTGTTTCTCTAGCATGCTTAGTTCATGAGTTATACTCAAACTTAAATCCGAATTTGTTTCCAGCCATTATTCGGCAATAAAATATTCCATGCTGGTTTTAATATAATCAGCCCTACTTTGCTTAGTTTCTTATGTATTGGCCCTACTCTCTGGCCACTGGCGTTGCTTGCAAAATAGCCACAGCCTCAAAATTAGTTTGAATCTAGAGCTCTTTAGAAGGGCTTTCCAATGGTTTAAAGTTTTTCAAATTCCAGCATTGATTTGAGTGTGATATGAACGTGCATACTATATATTTGTTTCTTTAACATCACTATGTACACAAATGCCGTAAGACATGCGTTTGCGGAACATTCGGAGTATCGTCACTTGCCGGTTATTTCCGGTATGGAGATGGCAGAAAGTAGCCATAAGAAATTACATTTTCGAACTCAGGAATATGCAAGGAAGATTCTGGTTCAAATGTTGTTTCTCTAGCATGCTTAGTTCATGAGTTATACTCAAACTTATCTCCGAATTTGTTTCCAGCCATTATTCGGCAATATATTCTTTGCTGGTTTTAATATAATCAGCCAATCTTTGCTTAGTTTCTAATGTGATAGCCCTACTCTTTGGCCACTCGCGTTGCTTACAAAATAGTCTCAGCCTCACAATTAGTTTGAATCTAGAGCCCTTGAGACGGGCTTTCCAATGGTTTAAAACTTGTAAAATTCCAGCATTGATTTGAGTGTGATTTGACCGTGCATACTTTATATTTATTTCTTTAACATCACCGTGTTCAAAAATGCCGTTAGACATGCGTTTGCGGAACATTCGGAGTATCGTCACTTGCCGGTATTTTTCTGTATGAAGATGGCAGAAAGTAGCCATAACCATCAAATTTTCGGACTCGGAATATGCGAGGAAGATTCTGGTTTAAATATTGTTTCTCTAGCATGCTTAGTTCATAAGTTATACTCAAACTTAACTCCAAATTTGTTTCCTGCCGTTATTCGGCAATATATTCCTTGCTGGTTTTAATATAATCAGCCCATCTTTGCTTAGTTTATAATGTATTGGCCCTTCTCTCTGACCACTCGCGTTGCTTGCAAAATAGCCACAGCCTCAAAATTTAATTTGAATCTAGAGCCTTTGAAACGGGCTTTCCAATAGTTTAAAGTTTGTAAAATTCCAGCATTGATTTGAGTATGATTTGACCGTGAATACTTTATATTTATTTCTTTAACATCACTGTACAAAAATCCCGTTAGATATGCGTTTTCGGAACATTCGGAGTATCGTCACTTGCCGGTAATTTCCAGTATGAAGATGGCAGAAAGTAGCCATACAAAATCAATTTTCGGACTCAGGAATATGCAAGGAAGATGCTGGTTTAAATATTGTTTCTCTAGCATGCTTAGTTCATGAGTTATACTCAAACTTAACTCCAAATTTGTTTCCTGCCGTTATTCGGCAATATATTCCTTGCTGGTTTTAATATAATCAGCCCATCTTTGCTTAGTTTATAATGTATTGGCCCTTCTCTCTGACCACTCGCGTTGCTTGCAAAATAGCCACAGCCTCAAAATTAATTTGAATCTAGAGCCTTTGAAACGGGCTTTCCAATAGTTTAAAGTTTGTAAAATTCCAGCATTGATTTGAGTATGATTTGACCGTGAATACTTTATATTTATTTCTTTAACATCACTGTACAAAAATCCCGTTAGATATGCGTTTGCGGAACATTCGGAGTATCGTCACTTGCCGGTAATTTCCATTATGAAGATGGCAGAAAGTAGCCATACAAAATCAATTTTCGGACTCAGGAATATGCAAGGAAGATGCTGGTTTAAATATTGTTTCTCTAGCATGCTTAGTTCATGAGTTATACTCAAACTTAAATCCGAATTTGTTTCCAGCCATTATTCGGCAATAAAATATTCCATGCTGGTTTTAATATAATCAGCCCTACTTTGCTTAGTTTCTTATGTATTGGCCCTACTCTCTGGCCACTCGCGTTGCTTACAAAATAGTCTCAGCCTCACAATTAGTTTGAATCTAGAGCCCTTGAGACGGGCTTTCCAATGGTTTAAAACTTGTAAAATTCCAGCATTGATTTGAGTGTGATTTGACCGTGCATACTTTATATTTATTTCTTTAACATCACTGTGTACAAAAATGCCGTTAGACATGCGTTTGCGGAACATTAGGAGTATCGTCACTTGCCGGTAATTTTCGGTATGAAGATGGCAAAAAGTAGACATGAAAAATCAATTTTCAGACTCAGGAACATGCAAGGAAGATTCTGGTTCCAATTTTGTTTCTCTAGCTTGCTTAGTGCATGAGTTATACTCAAACGTAACTCCGAATTTGTTTCCAGCCATTATTCGGCAATATATTCCATGCTGATTTTAATACGCAGCCCTTTTTTGCTTAGTTTCTAATGTTTTGGCCATACTCTCTGGGCCACTCGCGTTGCTTACAAAATAGTCACAGCCTTATAATTAGTTTCAATCTAGAGCCCTTAAGACGGGCTTTCCAATGGTTTTAAACTTGAAAGATTCCAGCATTGATTTGAATGTGATTTGACCGTGCATTCTTTATATTTATTTCTTTAACATCACTGTCTACAAAAATCTCGTTAGACATGCGTTTGCGGAACATTCGGAGTATCGTCACTTGCCGGTAATTTCCGGTATGAAGATGGCAAAAAGTAGACATGAAAAATCAATTTTCGGACTCAGGAATATGCAAGGAAGATGCTGGTTTAAATATTGTTTCTCTAGCATGCTTAGTTCATGAGTTATACTCAAACTTAAATCCGAATTTGTTTCCAGCCATTATTCGGCAATAAAATATTCCATGCTGGTTTTAATATAATCAGCCCTACTTTGCTTAGTTTCTTATGTATTGGCCCTACTCTCTGGCCACTCGCGTTGCTTACAAAATAGTCTCAGCCTCACAATTAGTTTGAATCTAGAGCCCTTGAGACGGGCTTTCCAATGGTTTAAAACTTGTAAAATTCCAGCATTGATTTGAGTGTGATTTGACCGTGCATACTTTATATTTATTTCTTTAACATCACTGTGTACAAAAATCCGTTAGACATGCGTTTGCGGAACATTAGGAGTATCGTCACTTGCCGTAATTTTCGGTATGAAGATGGCAAAAGTAGCCATAAAAATCAATTTTCGGGCTCAGGAACATGCAAGGAAGATTCTGGTTCAATTTTGTTTCTCTAGCTGCTTAGTTCATGAGTTATACTCAAACTTAACTCCGAATTTGTTTCCAGCCATTATTCGGCAATATATTCCTTGCTGTTTTAATATATCCAGCCCTTCTTTGCTTAGTTTCTAATGTATTGGCCCTACTCTCTGGCCACTCGCGTTGCTTACAAAATAGTCCAGCCTCACAATTAGTTTAATCTAGAGCCCTTAGACGGGCTTTCCAATGGTTTAAAACTTGTAAAATTCCAGCATTGATTTGAGTGTGATTTGACCGTGCATACTTTATATTATTTCTTTAACATCACTGTGTACAAAAATCCGTTAGACATGCGTTTGCGGAACATTCGGAGTATCGTCACTTGCGGTAATTTTCGGTATGAAGATGGCAAAAAGTAGACATGAAAAATCAATTTTCGGACTCAGGAAATGCAAGGAAAATTCTGGTTCAAATTTTGTTTCTCTAGCTTGCTTAGTGCATGAGTTATACTCAAACTTAACTCCGAATTTGTTTCCAGCCATTATTCGGCAATATATTCCTGCTGTTTTAAATACAGCCCTCTTTGCTTAGTTTCTAATGTATTGGCCTACTCTCTGGCCACTCGCGTTGCTTACAAAATAGTCACAGCCTAAATTAGTTTGAATCTAGAGCCCTTGAGACGGGCTTTCCAATGGTTTAAAACTTAAAATTCCAGCATTGATTTGAATGTGATTTGACCGTGCATTCTTTATATTTATTTCTTTAACATCACTGTTACAAAAATCCCGTTAGACATGCGTTTGCGGAACATTCGGAGTATCGTCACTTGCCGGTAATTTTCGTATGAAGATGGCAAAAAGTAGCCATAAACATCAATTTTCGGACTCGGAATATGCAAGGAAGATTCTGGTTCAAATTTGTTTCTCTAGCATGCTTAGTTCATGAGTTATACTCAAACTTAACTCCGAATTTGTTTCCAGCCATTATTCGGCAATATATTCCTTGCTGGTTTTAATATAATCAGCCCATCTTTGCTTAGTTTCTAATGTATTGGCCCTACTCTCTGGCCACTCGCGTTGCTTACAAAATAGTCACAGCCTCACAATTAATTTGAATCTAGAGCCTTGAGACGGGCTTTCCAATGGTTTAAAACTTGTAAAATTCCAGCATTGATTTGAGTGTGATTTGACCGTGCATACTTTATATTTATTTCTTTAACATCACTGTGTACAAAAATCCCGTTAGACATGCGTTTGCGGAACATTCGGAGTATCGTCACTTGCCGGTAATTTTCGTATGAAGATGGCAGAAAGTAGCCATAAAAATCAATTTTCGGACTCAGGAATATGCAAGGAAGATTCTGGTTCAAATATTGTTTCTCTAGCATGCTTAGTTCATGAGTTATACTCAAACTTAAATCCGAATTTGTTTCCAGCCATTATTCGGCAATAAAATATTCCATGCTGGTTTTAATATAATCAGCCCACTTTGCTTAGTTTCTTATGTATTGGCCCTACTCTCTGGCCACTCGCGTTGCTTACAAAATAGTCACAGCCTCACAATTAGTTTGAATCTAGAGCCCTTGAGACGGGCTTTCCAATGGTTTAAAACTTGTAAAATTCCAGCATTGATTTGAGTGTGATTTGACCGTGCATACTTTATATTTATTTCTTTAACATCACTGTGTACAAAAATCCCGCTAGACATGCGTTTGCGGAACATTCGGAGTATCGTCACTTGCCTGTAATTTTCGTTATGAAGATGGCAAAAAGTAGCCATAAAAAAATCAATTTTCGGACCCAGAAATATGCAAGGAAGATTCTGGTTCAAATTTTGTTTCTCTAGCATGCTTAGTTCATGAGTTATACTCAAACTTAACTCCGAATTTGTTTCCAGCCATTATTCGGCAATGTATTACTTGCTGGTTTTAAAATAATCAGCCCATCTTTGCTTAGTTTCTAATGTATTGGCCCTACTCTCTGGCCACTCGCGTTGCTTACAAAATAGTCCAGCCTCACAATTAGTTTGAATCTAGAGCCCTTGAGACGGGCTTTCCAATGGTTTAAAACTTGTAAAATTCCAGCATTGATTTGAGTGTGATTTGACCGTGCATACTTTATATTTATTTCTTTAACATCACTGTGTACAAAAATGCCGTTAGACATGCGTTTGCGGAACATTCGGAGTATCGTCACTTGCCGGTAATTTTCGGTATGAAGATGGCAAAAAGTAGACATGAAAAATCAATTTTCAGACTCAGGAACATGCAAGGAAGATTCTGGTTCCAATTTTGTTTCTCTAGCTTGCTTAGTTCATGAGTTATACTCAAACTTAACTCCGAATTTGTTTCCAGCCATTATTCGGCAATATATTCCATGCTGATTTTAATATAATCAGCCCATCTTTGCTTAGTTTCTAATGTATTGGCCCTACTCTCTGGCCACTCGCGTTGCTTACAAAATAGTCTCAGCCTCACAATTAGTTTGAATCTAGAGCCCTTGAGACGGGCTTTCCAATGGTTTAAAACTTGTAAAATTCCAGCTTGATTTGAGTGTGATTTGACCGTGCATACTTTATATTTATTTCTTTAACATCACTGTGTACAAAAATCCGTTAGACATGCGTTTTGCGGAACATTCGGAGTATCGTCACTTGCCGGTAATTTTCGGTATAAGATGGCAGAAAGTAGCCATAAAAATCAATTTTCGGACTCGGAAATGCAAGGAAGATTCTGGTTCCAATTTTGTTTCTCTAGCTTGCTTAGTTCATGAGTTATACTCAAACTTAACTCCGAATTTGTTTCCAGCCATTATTCGGCAATATATTCCATGCTGGTTTTATATAAACAGCCCTCTTTGCTAGTTTCTAATGTATTGGCCCTACTCTCTGGCCACTCGCGTTGCTTACAAAATAGTCACAGCCTCAAATTAGTTTAATCTAGAGCCCTTAGACGGGCTTTCCAATGGTTTAAAACTTGTAAAATTCCAGCATTGATTTGAGTGTGATTTGACCGTGCATACTTTATATTTATTTCTTTAACATCACTGTGTACAAAAATCCCGCTTAGACATGCGTTTGCGGAACATTCGGAGAATCGTCACTTGCCGGTAATTTTCGTTATAAAGATGGCAGAAAGTAGCCATAAAAAATCAATTTTCGGACCCAGAGAATATGCAAGGAAGATTCTGGTTCAAATTTTGTTTCTCTAGCATGCTTAGTTCATAGTTATACTCAAACTTAACTCCAATTTGTTTCCAGCCATTATTCGGCAATATATTCCTTGCTGGTTTTAATATAATCAGCCCATCTTTGCTTAGTTTCTAATGTATTGGCCCTACTCTCTGGCCACTCGCGTTGCTTACAAAATAGTCCAGCCTCACAATTATTTGAATCTAGAGCCCTTGAGACGGCTTTCCAATGGTTTAAAACTGTAAAATTCCAGCATTGATTTGAGTGTGATTTGACCGTGCATACTTTATATTTATTTCTTTAACATCACTGTGTACAAAAATCCGTTAGACATGCGTTTGCGGAACATTGGAGTATCGTCACTTGCCGGTAATTTTCGTATGAAGATGGCAAAAAGTAGCCATAAAAATCAATTTTCGACTCAGGAATATGCAAGGAAGATTCTGGTTCCAAATTTTGTTTCTCTAGCATGCTTAGTTCATGAGTTATACTCAAACTTAACTCCGAATTTGTTTCCAGCCATTATTCGGCAATATATTCCTTGCTGGTTTTAATATAATCACCCATCTTTGCTTAGTTTTCTAATGTATTGGCCCTATCTCTGGCCACTCGCGTTGCTTACAAAATAGCACAGCCTCAAATTAGTTTGAATCTAGAGCCCTTGAGACGGGCTTTCCAATGGTTTAAAACTTGTAAAATTCCAGCATTGATTTGAGTGTGATTTGACCGTGCATACTTTATATTTATTTCTTTAACATCACTGTGTACAAAAATCCGTTAGACATGCGTTTGCGGAACATTCGGAGTATCGTCACTTGCCGGTAATTTTCGTATGAAGATGGCAAAAGTAGCATAAAAATCAATTTTCGACTCAGGAATATGCAAGGAAGATTCTGGTTCAAATTTTGTTTCTCTAGCATGCTTAGTTCATGAGTTATACTCAAACTTAACTCCGAATTTGTTTCCAGCCATTATTCGGCAATATATTCCTTGCTGGTTTTAATATAATCAGCCCATCTTTGCTTAGTTTCTAATGTATTGGCCCTACTCTCTGGCCACTCGCGTTGCTTACAAAATAGTCCACAGCCTCACAATTAGTTTGAATCTAGAGCCCTTGAGACGGGCTTTCCAATGGTTTAAAACTTGTAAAATTCCAGCATTGATTTGAGTGTGATTTGACCGTGCATACTTATATTTATTTCTTTAACATCACTGTGTACAAAAATCCCGTTAGACATGCGTTTGCGGAACATTCGGAGTATCGTCACTTGCCGGTAATTTTCGTATGAAGATGGCAGAAAGTAGTACCATAAAAATCAATTTTCGGACTCAGGAATATGCAAGGAAGATTCTGGTTCAAATTTTGTTTCTCTAGCATGCTTAGTTCATGAGTTATACTCAAACTTAACTCCGAATTTGTTTCCAGCCATTATTCGGCAATATATTCCTTGCTGGTTTTAATATAATCAGCCCATCTTTGCTTAGTTTCTAATGTATTGGCCCTACTCTCTGGCCACTCGCGTTGCTTACAAAATAGTCCACCTCACAATTAGTTTGAATCTAGAGCCCTTGAGACGGGCTTTCCAATGGTTTAAAACTTGTAAAATTCCAGCATTGATTTGAGTGTGATTTGACCGTGCATACTTTATATTTATTTCTTTAACATCACTGTGTACAAAAATCCGTTAGACATGCGTTTGCGGAACATTCGGAGTATCGTCACTTGCCGGTAATTTTCGTATGAAGATGGCAAAAGTAGACATAAAAACAATTTTCGGACTCAGGAAATGCAAGGAAGATTCTGGTTCAATTTTGTTTCTCTAGCATGCTTAGTTCATGAGTTATACTCAAACTTAACTCCGAATTTGTTTCCAGCCATTATTCGGCAATATATTCCTTGCTGGTTTTATATATCACCCTCTTTGCTTAGTTTCTAATGTTTGGCCCTACTCTCTGGCCACTCGCGTTGCTTACAAAATAGTCACAGCCTAAATTAGTTTGAATCTAGAGCCCTTGAAGACGGGCTTTCCAATGGTTTAAAACTTGTAAAATTCCAGCATTGATTTGAGTGTGATTTGACCGTGCATTACTTTATATTTTTCTTTAACATCACTGTGTACAAAAATCCCGTTAGACATGCGTTTGCGGAACATTCGAGTATCGTCACTTGCCGTAATTTTCGTATGAAGATGGCAAAAGTATGCCATAAAAATCAATTTTCGGACTCAGAATATGCAGGAAGATTCTGGTTCAAATTTTGTTTCTCTAGCATGCTTAGTTCATGAGTTATACTCAAACTTAACTCCGAATTTGTTTCCAGCCATTATTCGGCAATATATTCTTGCTGGTTTTAATATAATCAGCCCATCTTTGCTTAGTTTCTAATGTATTGGCCCTACTCTCTGGCCACTCGCGTTGCTTACAAAATAGTCACAGCCTCACAATTAGTTTGAATCTAGAGCCCTTGAGACGGGCTTTCCAATGGTTTAAAACTTGTAAAATTCCAGCATTGATTTGAGTGTGATTTGACCGTGCATACTTTATATTTATTTCTTTAACATCACTGTGTACAAAAATCCCGTTAGACATGCGTTTGCGGAACATTCGGAGTATCGTCACTTGCCGGTAATTTTCGGGATGAAGATGGCAGAAAGTAGCCATAACCATCAAATTTTCGGACTCGGGAATATGCAAGGAAGATTCTGGTTCAAATATTGTTTCTCTAGCATGCTTAGTTCATAAGTTATACTCACACTTAAATCCGAATTTGTTTCCAGCCATTATTCGGCAATAAAATATTCCATGCTGGTTTTAATATAATCAGCCCTACTTTGCTTAGTTTCTTATGTATTGGCCCTACTCTCTGGCCACTCGCGTTGCTTACAAAATAGTCACAGCCTCACAATTAGTTTGAATCTAGAGCCCTTGAGACGGGCTTTCCAATGGTTTAAAACTTGTAAAATTCCAGCAAATGATTTGAGTGTGATTTGACCCTGAATACTTTAACATTTATTTCTTTAACATCACTGTGTACAAAAATCCCCTTAGACATGCGTTTGCGGAACATTCAGAGTATCGTCATTTGCCGGTAATTTCCGGTATGAAGATGGCTAAGAGTAGTGATGAAAAAAACCAATTTTCGGTCTCAGGAATATGATTTTTATGTAGAGGGCGCTCCATGCATTAAATCAGCTTAACAACATCGCTCCCCCGAAAATATTCATCAAAATCTATTTTACGACCCAATTTTACATCTGGGCTGTTCATCTTAGTGCATCTTAGTGCATACAATCAACGTTCGGCCATGGCTGAGTCATCTGAAACGAAGAAAACCACAAGAAGCGCAAGAAAAAAAAGCCCCAAAACCAACCTGGCTGCACCAACAACTGGAGACACCGACCAAGATGGCTGCCATTGTACTTGTCGAGAAGCCATCTCGGATATACATGTCAAACTGGACAAGATTCTCCAAAATCTTGACACCATTGGAACTCGAGTGACAGATCTGGAGGTCAAATATCATGATTTAAACTCCAATCTTAAATCTAACACCAATAACATTGACGATTTAATATCAACGGTAGAGGGACTGGACAGAAAATGCAAGACGTTGACTGGTCTCATAAACAACAGAGCTGATACCAGTGCGCTCGACTTTAAGAAACTGGACGACAAAATAGAGTATCTCCAAAACAGAAGTAGACGAAACAACATCGTGATTCATGGAGTCCTGAAAGGGCTGAGGGAGATCAAGCCTGTGAAGATCTTATATCTACCTTTCTCAGCGAGCATATGAAGCTTGACAGCGGCTCCAGTATTGAAATAGAACGGGCTCATCGCACCCCCTGGTTCCGTTTCTAGGCGATCTTCAACAGCAGACAAAACAATCAACAATCAACAATCCAGATCCAGACCAAGACCTATTCATTGCAAGCTACTTCGCTACGCAGATAGACAATACATATTGAAGAATGCAGCCAGATGTCTTAAGAACAATCCATTCACGGGTGCTAACATTTATATATCAGACGATGTAACCAACCACATAAGAAACACCCGGAAAGAACTGCGAGAAAACCATCTACCTGGCATACGTAGAGATGAGCTGGTCAGCTTCGCATATATCCCGATGTCAATCCCAGCAGTCATCAGCTACAAGCTTCACACGGGTCAATTTAAATCCTTTCGTCTAGGGGGACCGAGCCCTTTCTAAGCCAAGTATTCAAGTTCTTTCATATTGTGTAAATGTTTGTTCATTCTTATGTTTTGTTGTTGTTGTATGGATGACAGTGAAACTAAACCCATTGAGTTTATTTCCTATATTGAGGGGAAATTTGGTAGCGATTCAATTAAATCTAAATGACACCGGAACAAAATGACCGGGAGACGTTCTTTGATGTTCACTTAAGTATAGATCCAGATATCAACCTAGATACTCCAACTACCACTTGTACCTATTTTGACACGGATCAATTTCTTGACACCTATCATACTAATACAGATTTCAAATTGTTGCATATTAATTCACGTAGTCTAAGTAAAAATACATGTAATATTATTCGACATTTTCTGGAACTTCTTGAAATTTCCTTTCCCATTATTGGTATAACTGAGTCATGGTTGAAAGACATAAACGATCCACTCATCAAAATTCCAGGTTACTGTATTGAAGGTGTTTGCCGACAAAATAAGCGAGGTGGTGGAGTTGCTCTTTACGTAAAACAAGAATACAGTTATATATTACGCAACGATTTATGTACTTCTAATATTTCGGAATTTGAAGCAAGTTTTATCGAAATTGACTGTCCAGTAACAGGCAACATCATCATTGGAATCATTTACAAACCTCCCGATTGTTCTAATGTAACCTTTACTGAAGCTTTTAATGACATTCTTAATCTCGTGAACGCGGAAAAGAAAAAGTGCTATGTATTGGGAGATTTTAACATCAACTTGTTGAGCTCTGAAACAGACAACTCGGTGCAACAACTTATTTACATGCTATACACCAATTCGTTTTATCCTCTCATTGATAAACCAACTAGAATTACCAGTGAGACGGCTACTCTAATTGATAATATTATCACAAATGATTACTCTAATCACTCTGCTGGTGTTTTAATCACTGATATTAGTGATCATTTACCTGTTTTTATGGTTATCGATAAATGCAAACCTGAGGTTTTAAACAATCTCAAAAATATGAAGCGTAACTTTTCAAAACAAAACATCGATTACTTTACTAAAGAAATTAATGACACTAATTGGGACTTTATAGACCAGACACATGATGTAAATCGAGCATATGATCGATTTCAGGATAATGTACTCCATATTTATGAAAAATGTTTTCCTATTCAAGAGTATAAACGCTGTATAAATAAAGCTAAGTCACCATGGTTAACTGAAGGTCTGTATAACTCAATCAAAAGAAAGAATTCACTGTACAAAAAGTATCTCAATAATCCAACATCTCAAAACAAATGTGTCTATGTAAGATATCAAAACAATCTAACAGGTCTACTAAGAACTGCAAAACAAAACTATTTCATCAACAAGTTTAAGCAAGAGAAAGATAACATTAAAGAGACATGGAAAATAATTAACTCCTTACTCTGTAAATCTAAGGTAAAAACTGATCCTTCATACATTGTTAATAATGACTTGAAAACAAGTAATGATAAAGATATCGCAGATGTCTTCAATGACTATTTTGTAAACATTGGTACAAATATAACTCATAATCTACCATTGTCTGAACACTCTTTCCTCTCCTTCATGGGAGACAGATGTACTCAATCGATTTTTCTTAACCCACTGAATCGGAAATCTCTTTTGTCATCTCTAAACTCCCAACTGGTAAGGCCCCAGGTAGTGATGGTATAGGTTCTTTTGTCATAAAGAAAGCAAAGAATGTATTGGCAAAACCATTATCAATGCTATTTAACAAGTCATTTACCAATGGAGCTTTTCCAGACAGTCTAAAAATAGCAAAAGTGGTACCTATACATAAGAAAGGTTGTAAACACGACGTGGGTAATTATAGACCTATTTCAATACTCTCGGTTTTCTCTAAAGTTTTTGAAAAGATAGTCGATAAGCGCCTTATTTCTTTTATCGAGAAACATGGTATTCTATCAGAATCACAATACGGCTTCAGAGCGCATCGCTCAACTGAATTAGCCATTGCAAGCATGCTAAATAAAATTGTTAATGCAATTGACAATAAGCAGTTTTCGATTGGTGTTTTTCTGGACTTGTCCAAAGCATTTGATACGGTAAATCACAATATTCTTATCAATAAGCTAGAGCACATCGGTGTCCGAGGCTCGCCTCTGAACTGGTTTAGAAGCTACTTAACAAATAGAAAACAGTTTGTTGTATTCAAATCTAGAACTTCTTCCGATAGATATATCTCTTGCGGAGTCCCACAAGGCTCGGTACTGGGTCCTTTGTTGTTTCTTATTTATATAAATGATATTTGTAACTCTTCCAATATGCTCTCCTTTTGCTTATTTGCAGATGACACCAACCTTTTGTATAATCATAATGATATCGATGCTGGTATAAAAAACCTAAATATAGAGCTAGCTAAAGTTAACAACTGGCTTTTAGCAAACAAACTGGCAATTAATCCCCTTAAAACGAATTACATGATATTTAGTTCTAGACAAAGAAAGTACATTCAAACTGCATCTCTCTATCTCAATGGCACTAATCTAAAGCAAACTAAAAACTCAAAATTTCTAGGAATTTATACTGATGAGAATCTCTCTTGGACTAAACATATAGATGTGTTAGCTGGTAATATCTCTAAAATCGTTGGTGTTATGAATAGACTGAAATATATCCTGACTGGAAGCAGTCTTTTAATATTGTATAACTCATTAATTCTTCCCTATTTAAATTATGCAACATTGTCATGTGGATATTCTACTTCTCAATGTAACAGGCTTTACTTGCTACAAAAAAGCTATTCGTATTATTACAAAAAACAGCTATCTTTCACACACGGCTCCATTATTTGCTGAAGTTAAAGTGCTTAAATTCGATGATCTGTATCGCCTAAACTTGGGCACATTCATGTTTAAATGAATGAAGTTTAAATGAAGTTGGCCTACTGCCGACAAACTTCAATGGTATTTTTTCTTTGGCATCGTCTTTGCACTGCCATGCCACTCGTAGAGCATTAAAGGGTGATTTATATGTAAACTATAGCCGAACCTCACTTCATAACAATAGTCTCAGTCAACGTGGAGTTGCATATTGGAACAGTCTCAACATGAACTTAAAGCTGTCTGTCTCATTGTATACATTTAAAAGAAAACTGAAACACCATCTGTCTGATTTTTATTTGTAATGAATTTGACATATCAATCTCCAATTAAATAATCTAGTTTCTGTTGTCATCCTGTACTCCTGTACTCTGTTTATTTTGTTTATTGTATTTATGTAATTTCTTAGTTTTGTCTGTCCATTGTTCATTGTCCATTGTTCAATGTTCTGTCCAATAGGGAAAAACTCAAAAGCACTGAGCTTCTCTCTTTCCCTACACGCTGACAGGATAATTACATTGAACACATTATTTGTGTACAAGTCAACGTAATGTAATAATAGATAATATATATATAATGTGTATTAATTATGAAAAGCTATAATGTATATGTACCTATATTCTGTTAGTGTGAAATAAATGTCAATCAATCAGTAATCAGTGTGATTTGACCTTTGACCGGTATGAAGATGGTTAAAAGTAGTGATGAAAAAAAAATCAATTTTCGGACTCAGGAATATGCAAGGAAGATTCTGATCAAATTTTGTTTCTCTAGCATGCGTAGGTCATGAGTTATACTCAAACTTAAATCCGAATTTGTTTCCAGCCATTATTCGGCTATATAATTCTTGCTGGTTTTAATACGCAGCCCTTTTTTCTTAGTTTCTAATGTATTGGCCCTACTCTCTGACCACTCGCGTAGCTTACAAAACAGTCACAGCCTCACAATTAGTTTGAATCTAGAGTCCTTGAGACGGGCTTTCCAATGATTTAAAACTTGTAAAATTCCAGCAATGATTTGAGTGTGATTTGACCGTGCATACTTTATATTTATTTTTTTAACATCACTGTGTACAAAAAATCCCGTTAGACAAGCGTTTGCGGAACATTCGGAGTATCGTCACTTGCCGGCAATTTTCGGTATGAAGATGGCAGAAAGTAGCCATAAAAATGTATTTTCGGACTCAGGAATATGCAAAAAACAATTTGGTTCAAATTTTGTTTCTCTAGCATGCTTAGTTCATGAGTTATACTCAAACTTAACTCCGAATTTGTTTCCAGCCATTACTCGGCAATATATTCCTTGCTGGTTTTAATATAATCAGCCCGTCTTTGCTTAGTTTCTAATGTAATTGCCCTACTCTTTGGCCACTCGCGTTGCTTACAAAATAGTCACAGCCTCACAATTTGTTTGAATCTAGAGCCCTTGAGACGGGCTTTCCAATGGTCCAAAACTTGTAAAATTTCAGCATTGATTTGAGTGTGATTTGACCGTGCATACTTTATATAAGCCACTTGCGTTGCTTACAAAATAGTCACAGCCTCACAATTCGTTTGAATCTAGAGCCCCTGAGACGGGCTTTCCAATGGTCCAAAACTTGTAAAATTCCAGCATTGATTTGAGTGTGATTTGACCGTGCATACTTTATATTTATTTCTTTAACAGCACTGTGTACAAAAATGCCGTTAGACATGCGTTTGCGGAACATTCGGAGTATCGTCACCCATCTAGAGCCCTTGAGACGGGCTTTCCAATGGTTTAAAGATTGTAAAATTCCAGCATTGATTTGAGTGTGATTTGACCGTGCATACTTTATATTTATTTCTTTAACATCACTGTGTACAAAAATCCCGTTAGACATGCGTTTGCGGAACATTCGGAGTATCGTCACCCATCTAGAGCCCTTTAGACGGGCTTTCCAATGGTTTAAAGATTGTAAAATTCCAGCAATGATTTGAGTGTGATTTGACCGTGCATACTTTATATTTATTTTTTTAACATCACTGTGTAAAAAAAATCCCGTTAGACAAGCGTTTGCGGAACATTCGGAGTATCGTCACTTGCCGGTAATTTTCGGTATGAAGATGGCTTGAGTGTGATTTGACCGTGCATACTTTATATAAGCCACTCGCGTTGCTTACAAAATAGTCACTGCCTCACAATTTGTTTGAATCTAGAGCCCCTGAGACGGGCTTTCCAATGGTCCAAAACTTGTAAAATTCCAGCATTGATTTGAGTGTGATTTGACCGTGCATACTTTATATTTATTTCTTTAACATCACTGTGTACAAAAATGCCGTTAGACATGCGTTTGCGGAACATTCGGAGTATCGTCACCCATCTAGAGCCCTTGAGACGGGCTTTCCAATGGTTAAAAGATTGTAAAATTCCAGCATTGATTTGAGTGTGATTTGACCGTGCATACTTTATATTTATTTCTTTAACATCACTGTGTACAAAAATGCCGTTAGACATGCGTTTGCGGAACATTCGGAGTATCGTCACCCATCTAGAGCCCTTGAGACGGGCTTTTTCCAATGGTTTAAAGATTGTAAAATTCCAGCAATGATTTGAGTGTGATTTGACCGTGCATACTTTATATTTATTTTTTTAACATCACTGTGTAAAAAAAATCACGTTAGACAAGCGTTTGCGGAACATTCGGAGTATCGTCACTTGCCGGTAATTTTCGGTATGAAGATGGCTTGAGTGTGATTTGACCGTGCATACTTTATATAAGCCACTCGCGTTGCTTACAAAATAGTCACAGCCTCACAATTCATTTGAATCTAGAGCCCCTGAGACGGGCTTTCCAATGGTCCAAAACTTGTAAAATTCCAGCATTGATTTGAGTGTGATTTGACCGTGCATACTTTATATTTATTTCTTTAACATCACTGTGTACAAAAATGCCGTTAGACATGCGTTTGCGGAACATTCGGAGTATCGTCACCCATCTAGAGACCTTGAGACGGGCTTTCCAATGGTTTAAAGATTGTAAAATTCCAGCATTGATTTGAGTGTGATTTGACCGTGCATACTTTATACTTATTTCTTTAACCCTGCGAGCAGCCAGCTTAGAATTTTTACGCCCGTCCCCCAGGGTGCTCTCGCGGTAAACGTTTTATTTTTTGGTGTAAATAACTGTGTTTTGGGGCACAAATCTTGTTCTAATGGTTTGAACAGATGAATCTAAGTTCACTGAACACACACACCAAAGATTTTAACATTCCGGCTATTGCATATAGGTTCACAGCTGAATTGCCAAAGTATGTCGAAATCCGCGATTTTGCCCAAAAATAGTACAAATGAATGCCGCATTGGCTCCCCCAACATTTGTGACAACTGGTCTACCCGGTAAATGACCTCTAGGTCAAAATCGGTTCAGCCATTTTTTTAAGGACTGTTCATCCTTAAAGGCCCTGTACACTATGGGTAAGATCGAAAAACACAATGTTCACAGATTCACACATAACTTACATAATTTAAAGTAAGTAATGGTAGAAAGGGTTTCTTCAAATATTTCTGCCTAAAATGCTATCGTTTCTGAGAAACGAGTAAAACAATAGTAATAGTCGCGCGCGATAATTTGAAAAAACAGAAAACACATAAGATCTCTTTTCACTATCTTCTCGTGACCTCGATGACCAATTGAGCTCAAACTTTCACAGGTTTGTTTGTTCATGCATATGTTTAATCACACAAAATGTGGACACTGATATTGAGCTGTTACCAAAAGTGTACAATACCTTTAATATGGATGAAAAATAATTTCAGCGAAATTGAACCCCCCAAAAGTGTTGTAATTAACAAAATATAAAAAAGTGCCTACGGCGTGAGCACCTTCGCTGACCCCAGGGTTTTAAGTATACGTAGCCTTGCGAAACCTCTCTAATATGCACAAAAAGGTATATCGTAATGATGCATGTATAGGCCCTTCATGATTTGAGATATTTAAATGAAATGATTTAAGTGCAATTTCTACCTCTGTGATGATTATAACACAATTAAAATTAGAAAACTTGCTTTAAAAGCATATCTTCTTTTACTGCCACCATATGGAGCCTGGATTGCAGTATGTGCTGTGATATAAACCCACAATCTAAAGAAGGGACAGACAAATATTAAAAATTTAAAAAAGTATGCAGGATAATTAAATGAATTGAGTAACACTAAAGACAATTGATTGAAATAAAAGCATTTACGATACATGTTTTGAATTATTTCCAAAATGTCTCCACTGCAAAAGAGATTCTTAGGTACATATTATCTATACAGACATAGTGTCTTGAATTGAATAGAGAATTGAATTGATTAGCTCATGACAAAACAAAAATCCCTTGCAAGTAAAGTTTGGTTTAACTTAATTTTTCAATGAAGTAAATTCACCTCTAAAGAATTGAATAACTTTAGGGAAAACTGTGAGAAAACTTAATTATATCCGTAGGGTTAAAATTGTTCATGTAAAATATAACTTCCCATCAAAAACAAAAATGGTTTCAATGCCCTAATTATATGTGGCTCACATACAATTGTTACGACCCATTCCTTACTTACTTCCCTCCCCACCTGTTCCTTTTCTCTTCTGGAATGTTATTCATGGCTACGCGCGGGTAAATACTTTTAAAAGGCTTGACCACCTTTTGTGTGGGCCTCAGTTAGTGCCTATGCAGACATACACCTTGTACAACCCGTATGGTGCTGCGTTGGGCCCGCATCTCCTCTGTCTTCGACGGCTTTCTACCTCTCCACCCATGGATCGTGGCCAAGAGTGACGGTGCTGCTGGACCGGACCCTGGACTGTCGTGGCTCCCTAAACTATACTCCCGGGTCAACGTCTACCCAACTACCTGTGACTGTGGGCTGATCTGGAGTGGGCTGTTGTTGGAGATACCGTGGGCCTAAAGTCTGCACTTTATAAATCTTGTTAAGGGACTGGCGGGGACATATTCTTTAACCTCCTTCAGGTAAATATTACTCGGCCGAACCTAAATTGCTTTAACTTATCTTTGCCGGCTTACCATTTATTTTCGCCTCTGTTTTGCTTCAATACTGCTTTATTAACTGCTTTGTAACTTATGTGGCTTTACCATTATTAATGTTGCTCTAACTCATTGTTCTGCTTATTGGCTTATGTATTAAATGTCATTCTGATTGTATTTCACTGACTGCTTTGGGGCTTTTACTTGCAAGGTCTTTGTTCTTGTCCCGTTTCACACAAATTGTCGTGCTTTTCAGCACGTAACAGGATGCAAGAAGACCCAAGTAAAGAACGGGTACAATTTTCGGTTCTCTAATTTGTTTAGTTCATGACTTATACTCAATCTTAACTCCGAATGTATTTCCAGCCATTATTCGGCAATATATTCCTTGCTGGTTTTAATACGCAACCCTTCTTTGCTTAGTTTCTAATGTATTGGCTCTTCTCTCTGGTCATTAGCGTTTCTTGCAAAATACTCACAGCCTCACAATTAATTTGAATCTAGAGCCCTTGAGACGGGCTTTCCAATGGTTTAAAGTTTGTAAACTTCCAGCATTGATTTGATTGTGATTTGACCGTGCATACTTTATATTTATTTCGTTAACAGCACTGTGTACAAAAATCCCGTTAGACATGCGTTTGCGGAACATTCTGACGCAGGAATATGCAAGAAAGATTCAGGTACAAATTTTGTCTCTTTAGCTTGCTTAGTTCATGAGTTATACTCAAACTTAACTCCGAATTTGTTTCCAGCCATTATTCGGCAATATATTCCATGCTGGTTTTAATACGCATCCCTTCTTTGCTTAGTTTCTAATGTATTGGCCCTTCTCTCTAGTCATTTGCGTTTCTTGCAAAATACTCACAGCTTCAAAATTAGTTTGAATCTAGAGCCCTTGAGACGGGCTTTCCAATGGTTTAAAACTTGTAAAATTCCAGCATTGATTTGAGTGTGATTTAAACGTGCATACTTTATATTTATTTCTTTAACATCACTGTGTACAAAAATCCCGTTAGACATGCGTTTGCGGAACATTCGGAGTATCTTCACTTGCCTGTAATTTTCGGTATGAAGATGGCAGAAAGTAGCCATAAAAAATGTATTTTCGAACTTAGGAATATGCAAGGAAGATTCTGATTTAAATTTTGTTTCTCTAGCATGCTTAGTTCATGAGTTATACTCAAACTTAACTCCGAATTTGTTTCCAGCCATTATTCGGCAATATATTCCTTGCTGGTTTTAATTTAATCACTCCATCTTTGCTTAGTTTCTAATGTATTGGCCCTACTCTCTGACCACTTGCGTTGCTTACAAAATAGTCACAGCCTCACAATAAGTTTGAATCTAGAGCCCTTGAGACGGGCTTTCCAATGGTTAAAAACTTGTAAAATTCCAGCATTGATTTGAGTGTGATTTGACCGTGCATACTTTATATTTATTTCTTTAAAATCACTATGTACAAAAATGCCGTTAGACATGCGTTTGCGGAACATTCAGAGTATCGTCACTTGTCGGTAATTTTCGGTTTGAAGATGGCAAAAAGTAGCCATAAAAAAATGTATTTTCGAACTCAGGAATATGCAAGGAAGATTCTGGTTTAAATTTTGTTTCTCTAGCATGCTTAGTTCATGAGTTATACTCAAACTTAACTCCGAATTTGTTTCCAGCCATTATTCGGCAATACATGCCATGCTGTTTTTAATACGCAGCCCATCTTTGCATAGTTTATAATGTAATGGCCCTACTCTCTGGCCACTCGCGTTGCTTACAAAATAGTCACAGCCTCAGAATTTGTTTAAATCTAGAGCTCTTGAGATGGCAGAAAGTAGCCATAAAAAAAATCAATTTTCGGACTCAGGAATATGCAAGGAAGATTCTGGTTCAAATGTTGTTTCTCTTGCATGCTTAGTTCATGAGTTATACTCAAACTTAACTCCGAATTTGTTTCCAGCCATTATTCGGCAATATATTCCTTGCTGGTTTTAATATAATCAGCCTATCTTTGCTAAGTTTCTAATGTTTTGGCCCTACTCTCTGGCCACTCGCGTTGCTTACAAATTAGTCACAGCATCACAATTTGTTTGAATCTAGAGCCATTTAAACGGGTTTTCCAATAGTTTAAAGTTTGTAAAATTCCAGCATTGATTTGAGTGTGATTTGACCGTGCTTATTTATATTTATTTCTTTAACATCACTGTGTACAGAAATCCCGTTAGACATGCGTTTGCGGAACATTCGGAGTATCGTCACTTGTCGGTAATTTTCGGTATGAAGATGGCAGAAAGTAGCCATGAAAAAAAATCAATTTTCGGACCCAGGAATATGCAAGGAAGATTAAGCTACCAATTTTGTTTCTCTAGAATGCTTAGTTAATGAGTTGTACTCAAACTTAACTCCGAATTTGTATCCAGCCATTATTCGGCAATATTTCCATGCTCATACGCAGCCTTTCTTTATTTAGTTTCTAATGTATTGGCCCTACTCTCTGGCCACTCGCGTTGCTTGGAAAAAAACCACAGACTCAAAATTAGTTTGAATCTAGAGCTCTTGAGAAGGGCTTTTCAATGGTTTAAAACTTGTAAAATTCCAGCATTGATTTGAGTTTGATTCGACCGTGCATACTTTATATTTATTTCTTTAACATCACTGTGTACAAAAATCCCGTTAGACATGCGTTTGCGGAACATTCGGAGTATCGTCACTTGCCGGTAATTTTCGGTATGAAGATGGCAAAAAGTAGCTATAAAAAAAATTCAGTTTTTGGACTCAGGAATATGCAAGGAAGATTCTGGTTCAAATTTTGTTTCTCTAGCATGCTTAGTTCATGAGTTATACTCAAATTTAACTCCGAATTTGTTTCCAGCCATTATTCGGCAATATATTCCATGCTGGTTTTAATACGCAGCCCTTCTTTGTTTAGTTTCTAATGTATTGGCCCTACTCTCTGGCCACTCGCGTTGTTTGGAAAAAAACCACAGACTCAAAATTAGTTTGAATCTAGAGCTCTTGAGAAGGGCTTTTCAATGGTTTAAAACTTGTAAAATTCCAGCATTGATTTGAGTGTGATTCGACCGTGCATACTTTATATTTATTTCTTTAACATCACTGTGTACAAAAATCCCGTTAGAAATGCGTTTGCGGAACATTCGGAGTATCGTCACTTGTCGGTAATTTTCGGTATGAAGATGGCAGAAAGAAGCCATAAAAAAATCAATTTTCGGACGCAGGAATATGCAAGGAAGATTCAGGTACAAATTTTTTTTCTCTAGCATGCTTAGTTCTAGAGTTATACTCAAACTTAACTCCGAATTTGTTTCCAGCCATTATTCGGCAATATATTCCATGCTGGTTTTAATACGCAGCCCTTCTTTGTTTAGTTTCTAAAGTATTGGCCCTACTCTCTGGCCACTCGCGTTGCTTGGAAAAAAACCATAGCCTTACAATTAGTTTGAATCTAGAGCTCTTGAGAAGGGCTTTTC
Organism: Pycnopodia helianthoides; assembly: GCA_032158295.1. Lineage (NCBI taxonomy): Eukaryota > Metazoa > Echinodermata > Asteroidea > Forcipulatida > Asteriidae > Pycnopodia > Pycnopodia helianthoides. The sequence continues at coordinate 92,125 of JASTWB010000039.1, forward strand.
AATGGTTTAAAACTTGTAAAATTTCAGCATTGATTTGAGTGTGATTCGACCGTTTATACTTTACATTTATTTCTTTTACATCACTGTGTACAAAAATCCCGTTAGACATGCGTTTGCGGAACATTCGGAGTATCGTCACTTGCCGGTAATTTTCGGTATAAAGATGGCAGAAAGTAGCCATAAAAAGTCAATTTTCGGACGCAGGAATATGCAAGAAAGATTCAGGTACAAATTTTGTTTCTCTAGCATGCTTAGTTCATGAGTTATACTCAAACTTAACTCCGAATTTGTTTCCAGCCATTATTCGGCAATATATTCCATGCTGGTTTTAACACGCAGCCCTTCTTTGCTGAGTTTCTAATGTATTGGCCCTACTCTCTGGCCACTCGCGTTGCTTGGAAAAAAACCATAGCCTTACAATTAGTTTGAATCTAGAGCTCTTGAGAAGGGCTTTTCAATAGTTTAAAACTTTTAAAATTTCAGCATTGATTTGAGTGTGATTCGACCGTTTATACTTTACATTTATTTCTTTTACATCACTGTGTAAAAAAATCCCGTTAGACATGCGTTTGCGGAACATTCGGAGTATCGTCACTTGCCGGTAATTTTCGGTATAAAGATGGCAGAAAGTAGCCATAAAAAGTCAATTTTCGGACGCAGGAATATGCAAGAAAGATTCAGGTACAAATTTTGTTTCTCTAGCATGCTTAGTTCATGAGTTATACTCAAACTTAACTCCGAATTTGTTTCCAGCCATTATTCGGCAATATATTCCATGCTGGTTTTAATACGCAGCCCTTCTTTGCTGAGTTTCTAATGTATTGGCCCTACTCTCTGGCCACTCGCGTTGCTTGGAAAAAAGCCACAGCATTACAATTAGTTTGAATCTAGAGCTCTTGAGAAGGGCTTTTCAATGGTTTAAAACTTGTAAAATTCCAGCATTGATTTGAGTGTGATTTGACCGTGCATACTTTATTTTTTTTTTCTTAAACATCACTGTGTAAAAAAATCCCGTTAGACATGCGTTTGCGGAACATTCGGAGTATCGTCACTTGTCGGTAATTTTCGGTATGAAGATGGCAGAAAGTAGCCATGAAAAAAATCAATTTTCGGACCCAGGAATATGCAAGGAAGATTAAGCTACCAATTTTGTTTCTCTAGAATGCTTAGTTAATGAGTTATACTCAAACTTAACTCCGAATTTGTTTCCAGCCATTATTCGGCAATATTTCCATGCTCCTATGCAGCCTTTCTTTGTTTAGTTTCTAATGTATTGGCCCTACTCTCTGGCCACTCGCGTTGCTTGGAAAAAAGCCACAGCCTTACAATTAGTTTGAATCTAGAGCTCTTGAGAAGGGCTTTTCAATGGTTTAAAACTTGTAAAATTCCAGCATTGATTTGAGTGTGATTTGACCGTGCATACTTTATTTTTTTTTTCTTAAACATCACTGTGTACAAAAATCCCGTTAGACATGCGTTTGCGGAACATTCGGAGTATCGTCACTTGTCGGTAATTTTCGGTATGAAGATGGCAGAAAGTAGCCATGAAAAAAAAATCAATTTTCGGACGCAGGAATATGCAAGGAAGATTCAGCTACCAATTTTGTTTCTCTAGCATGTTTAGATAATGAGCTATACTCAAACTTAACTCCGAATTTGTTTCCAGCCATTATTCGGCAATATTTCTATGCTGGTTTTAATACGCAGCCTTTCTTTGTTTAGTTTCTAATGTATTGGCCCTACTCTCTGGCCACTCGCGTTGCTTGGAAAAAAACCATAGCCTTACAATTAGTTTGAATCTAGAGCTCTTGAGAAGGGCTTTTCAATAGTTTAAAACTTGTAAAATTTCAGCATTGATTTGAGTGTGATTCGACCGTTTATACTTTACATTTATTTCTTTTACATCACTGTGTACAAAAATCCCGTTAGACATGCGTTTGCGGAACATTCGGAGTATCGTCACTTGCCGGAAATTTTCGGTATAAAGATGGCAAAAAGTAGCCAAAAAAAGTCAATTTTCGGACGCAGGAATATGCAAGAAAGATTAAGCTACCAATTTTGTTTCTCTAGAATGCTTAGTTAATGAGTTATACTCAAACTTAACTCCGAATTCGTTTCCAGCCATTATTCGGCAATATTTCCATGCTCCTATGCAGCCTTTCTTTGTTTAGTTTCTAATGTATTGGCCCTACTCTCTGGCCACTCGCGTTGCTTGGAAAAAAGCCACAGACTCAAAATTAGTTTGAATCTAGAGCTCTTGAGAAGGGCTTTTCAATGGTTTAAAACTTGTAAAATTCCAGCATTGATTTGAGTGTGATTTGACCGTGCATACTTTATATTTATTTCTTTTACATCACTGTGTACAAAAATCCCGTTAGACATGCGTTTGCGGAACATTCGGAGTATCGTCACTTGCCGGAAATTTTCAGTATAAAGATGGCAGAAAGTAGCCATAAAAAGTCAATTTTCGGACGCAGGAATATGCAAGAAAGATTCAGGTACAAATTTTGTTTCTCTAGCATGCTTAGTTCATGAGTTATACTCAAACTTAACTCCGAATTTGTTTCCAGCCATTATTCGGCAATATATTCCATGCTGGTTTTAATACGCAGCCCTTCTTTGCTGAGTTTCTAATGTATTGGCCCTACTCTCTGGCCACTCGCGTTGCTTGGAAAAAAGCCACAGCATTACAATTAGTTTGAATCTAGAGCTCTTGAGAAGGGCTTTTCAATAGTTTAAAACTTGTAAAATTCCAGCAATGATTTGAGTGTGATTCGACCGTGCATACTTTATATTTATTTCTTTTACATCACTGTGTACAAAAATCCCGTTAGACATGCGTTTGCGGAACATTCGGAGTATCGTCACTTGGCGGTAATTTTCGGTATGAAGATGGCAAAAAGTAGCCATGAAAAAAAAAATTATTTTTCGGACGCAGGAATATGCAAGGAAGATTCAGCTACCAATTTTGTTTCTCTAGCATGTTTAGATACTGAGTTATACTCAAACTTATCTCCGAATTTGTTTCCAGCCATTATTCGGCAATATTTCCATGCTCCTACGCAGCCTTTCTTTGTTTAGTTTCTAATGTATTGGCCCTTCTCTCTGGCCACTCGCGTTGCTTGGAAAAAAGCCAGAGCATTACAATTAGTTTGAATCTAGAGCTCTTGAGAAGGGCTTTTCAATAGTTTAAAACTTGTAAAATTCCAGCATTGATTTGAGTGTAATTTGACCGTGCACTCTCTTATATTTATTTCTTTAACATCACTGTGTACAAAAATCCCGTAAGACATGCGTTTGCGGAACATTCGGAGTATCGTCACTTGCCGGTAATTTTCAGTATGAAGATGGCACAAAGTAGCCATAAAAAAAAATCAATTTTCGGACTAAGGAATTTGCAAGGAAGATTCTGGTCCAAATTTTGTTTCTCTAGCATGCTTAGTTCATGAGTTATACTCAAACTTAACTCCGAATTTGTTTCCAGCCATTATTCGGCAATATATTCCTTGCTGGTTTTAATATAATCACCCCATCTTTGCTTAGTTTCTAATGTATTGGCCCTACTCTCTGGCCACTCGCGTTGCTTACAAAATAGCCACAGTCTCAAAATTAGTTTGAATCTAGAGCTCTTGAGATGGGCTTTCCAATGGTTTAATACTTGTAAAATTTCAGAATTGATTTGAGTGTGATTTGACCGTGCATACTTTATATTTATTTCTTTAACATCACTGTGTACAAAAATCCCGTTAGACATGCGTTTGCGGAACATTCGGAGTATCGTCACTTGCCGGTAATTTTCAGTATGAAGATGCAGGAAAGTAGCCATAAAAAAAAAATCATTTTCGGACTAAGGAATTTGCAAGGAAGATTCTGGTTAAAATTTTGTTTCTCTAGCATGCTTAGTTCATTAATTATACTCAAACTTAACTCCGAATTTGTTTCCAGCCATTATTCGGCAATATATTCCTTGCTGGTTTTAATATAATCACCCCATCTTTGCTTAGTTTCTAATGTATTGGCCCTACTCTCTGGCCACTCGCGTTGCTTACAAAATAGCCACAGTCTCAAAATTAGTTTGAATCTAGAGCTCTTGAGATGGGCTTTCCAATGGTTTAAAACTTGTAAAATTCCAGCATTGATTTGAGTGTGATTTGACCGTGCATACTTTATATTTGTTTCTTTAACATCACTGTGTACAAAAATCCCGTGAGACATGCGTTTGCGGAACATTCGGAGTATCGTCACTTGTCGGTAATTTTCGGTATGAAGATGGCAGAAAGTAGCCATAAAAAATCAATTTTCGGACGCAGGAATATGCAAGGAAGATTCAGGTACAAATTTTTTTTCTCTAGCATGCTTAGTTCTAGAGTTATACTCAAACTTAACTCCGAATTTGTTTCCAGCCATTATTCGGCAATATATTCCATGCTGGTTTTAATACGCAGCCCTTCTTTGTTTAGTTTCTAATGTATTGGCCCTACTCTCTGGCCACTCGCATTGCTTGGAAAAAATCCACAGCCTTACAATTAGTTTGAATCTAGAGCTCTTGAGAAGGGCTTTTCAATGGTTTAAAACTTGTAAAATTTCAGCATTGATTTGAGTGTGATTCGACCGTTTATACTTTACATTTATTTCTTTTACATCACTGTGTACACAAATCCCGTTAGACATGCGTTTGCGGAACATTCGGAGTATCGTCACTTGCCGGTAATTTTCAGTATGAAGATGGCAGAAAGTAGCCATACAAAATCTATTTTCGGACTCAGAAATATGCAGGGAAGATTCTGGTTCAAATGTTGTTTCTCTAGCATGCTTAGTTCATTAATTATACTCAAACTTAACTCCGAATTTGTTTCCAGCCATTATTCGGCAATATAATCCTTGCTGGTTTTAATACGCAGCCCTTCTTTGCTTAGTTTCTCATGTATTGGCCCTACTCTCTGGCCACTTGCGTTGCTTACAAAATAGTCACAGTCTCAAAATTAATTTGAATATAGAGCTCTTGAGATGGGCTTTCCAATGGTTTAAAACTTGTAAAATTCCAGCATTGATTTGAGTGTAATTTGACCGTGCATACGTTATATTTATTTCTTTAACATCACTGTGTACAAAAATCCCGTTAGACATGCGTTTGCGGAACATTCGGAGTATCGTCACTTGCCGGTAATTTTCAGTATGAAGATGGCAGAATGTAGCCATAAAAAAAATCAATTTTCGGACTAAGGAATTTGCAAGGAAGATTCTGGTTCAAATTTTGTTTCTCTAGCATGCTTAGTTCATGAGTTATACTCAAACTTAACTCCGAATTTGTTTCCAGCCATTATTCGGCAATATATTCCTTGCTGGTTTTAATATAATCACCCCATCTTTGCTTAGTTTCTAATGTATTGGCCCTACTCTCTGGCCACTCGCGTTGCTTACAAAATAGCCACAGTCTCAAAATTAGTTTGAATCTAGAGCTCTTGAGATGGGCTTTCCAATGGTTTAAAACTTGTAAAATTCCAGCATTGATTTGAGTGTGATTTGACCGTGCATACTTTATATTTATTCTTTAACATCACTGTGTACAAAAATCCCGTTAGACATGCGTTTGCGGAACATTCGGAGTATCGTCACTTGCCGGTAATTTCCAGTATGAAGATGGCAGAAAGTAGCCTTCGAAAATCAATTTTCGGACTCAGGAATATTCAAGGAAGATTCTGGTTCAAATTTTGTTTCTCTAGCATGCTTAGTTCATGAGTTATACTCAAACTTATCTCCGAATTTGTTTCCAGCCATTATTCGGCAATATAATCCTTGCTGGTTTTAATACGCAGCCCTTCTTTGCTTAGTTTCTCATGTATTGGCCCTACTCTCTGGCCACTTGCGTTGCTTACAAAATAGTCACAGTCTCAAAATTAATTTGAATATAGAGCTCTTGAGATGGGCTTTCCAATGGTTTAAAACTTGTAAAATTCCAGCATTGATTTGAGTGTGATTTGACCGTGCATACGTTATATTTGTTTCTTTAACATCACTGTGTACAAAAATCCCGTTAGACATGCGTTTGCGGAACATTCGGAGTATCGTCACTTGCCGGTAATTTTCAGTATGAAGATGGCAGAAAGTAGCCATAACAAAAATCAATTTTCGTACTAAGGAATTTGCAAGGAAGATTCTGGTCCAAATTTTGTTTCTCTAGCATGCTTAGTTCATGAGTTATACTCAAACTTAACTCCGAATTTGTTTCCAGCCATTATTCGGCAATATATTCCTTGCTGGTTTTAATATAATCACCCCATCTTTGCTTAGTTTCTAATGTATTGGCCCTACTCTCTGGCCACTTGCGTTGCTTACAAAATAGCCACAGTCTCAAAATTAATTTGAATCTAGAGCTCTTGAGATGGGCTTTCCAATGGTTTAGAACTTGTAAAATTTCAGCATTGATTTGAGTGTGATTTGACCATGCATACGTTATATTTATTTCTTTAACATCACAGTGTACAAAAATCCCGTAAGACATGCGTTTGCGGAACATTCGGAGTATCGTCACCTGCCGGTAATTTTCAGTATGAAGATGCAGGAAAGTAGCCATAAAAAAAAATCATTTCGGACTAAGAAATTTGCAAGGAAGATTCTGGTTAAAATTTTGTTTCTCTAGCATGCTTAGTTCATTAATTATACTCAAACTTAACTCCGAATTTGTTTCCAGCCATTATTCGGCAATATAATCCTTGCTGGTTTTAATACGCAGCCCTTCTTTGCTTAGTTTCTCATGTATTGGCCCTACTCTCTGGCCACTTGCGTTGGTTACAAAATAGTCACAGTCTCAAATTAATTTGAATCTAGAGCTCTTGAGATGGGCTTTCCAATGGTTTAAAACTTGTAAAATTCCAGCATTGATTTAAGTGTAATTTGACCGTGCATACGTTATATTTATTTCTTTAACATCACTGTGTACAAAAATCCCGTTAGACATGCGTTTGCGGAACATTCGGAGTATCGTCACTTGCCGGTAATTTTCAGTATGAAGATGGCAGAAAGTAGCCATAAAAAAAATCAATTTTCGGACTAAGGAATTTGCAAGGAAGATTCTGGTTCAAATTTTGTTTCTCTAGCATGCTTAGTTCATGAGTTATACTCAAACTTAACTCCGAATTTGTTTCCAGCCATTATTCGGCAATATATTCCTTGCTGGTTTTAATATAATCACCCCATCTTTGCTTAGTTTCTAATGTATTGGCCCTACTCTCTGGCCACTCGCGTTGCTTACAAAATAGCCACAGTCTCAAAATTAGTTTGAATCTAGAGCTCTTGAGATGGGCTTTCCAATGGTTTAAAACCTGTAAAATTCCAGCATTGATTTGAGTGTGATTTGACCGTGCATACTTTATATTTGTTTCTTTAACATCACTGTGTACAAAAATCCCGTGAGACATGCGTTTGCGGAACATTCGGAGTATCGTCACTTGCCGGTAATTTTCAGTATGAAGATGGCAGAAAGTAGCCATAAAAAAAATCAATTTTCGTACTAAGGAATTTGCAAGGAAGATTCTGGTCCAAATTTTGTTTCTCTAGCATGCTTAGTTCATGAGTTATACTCAAACTTAACTCCGAATTTGTTTCCAGCCATTATTCGGCAATATATTCCATGCTGGTTTTAATACGCAGCCCTTCTTTGTTTAGTTTCTAATGTATTGGCCCTACTCTCTGGCCACTCGCATTGCTTGGAAAAAATCCACAGCCTTACAATTAGTTTGAATCTAGAGCTCTTGAGAAGGGCTTTTCAATGGTTTAAAACTTGCAAAATTTCAGCCTTGATTTGAGTGTGATTCGACCGTTTATACTTTACATTTATTTCTTTTACATCACTGTGTACAAAAATCCCGTTAGACATGCGTTTGCGGAACATTCGGAGTATCGTCCCTTGCCGGTAATTTTCAGTATGAAGATGGCAGAAAGTAGCCATACAAAATCTATTTTCGGACTCAGGAATATGCAGGGAAGATTCTGGTTCAAATGTTGTTTCTCTAGCATGCTTAGTTCATTAATTATACTCAAACTTAACTCCGAATTTGTTTCCAGCCATTATTCGGCAATATATTCCTTGCTGGTTTTAATATAATCACCCCATCTTTGCTTAAATTCTAATGTATTGGCCCTACTCTCTGGCCACTCGCGTTGCTTACAAATAGCCACAGTCTCAAAATTAGTCTGAATCTAGAGCTCTTGAGATGGGCTTTCCAATGGTTTAAAACTTGTAAAATTCCAGCATTGATTTGAGTGTGATTTGACCGTGCATACTTTATATTTGTTTCTTTAACATCACTCTGTACAAAAATGCCGTTAGACATGCGTTTGCGGAACATTCGGAGTATCGTCACTTGCCGGTAATTTTCAGTATGAAGATGGCAGAAAGTAGCCTTCGAAAATCAATTTTCGGACTCAGGAATATGCAAGGAAGATTCTGGTTCAAATTTTGTTTCTCTAGCATGCTTAGTTCATGAGTTATACTCAAACTTATCTCCGAATTTGTTTCCAGCCATTATTCGGAAATATATTCCTTGCTGGTTTTAATACGCAGCCCTTCTTTGCTTAGTTTCTAATGTATTGGCCCTACTCTCTGGCCACTGCGTTGCTTACAAAATAGTCCACAGCCTCAAAATTAGTTTGAATCTAGAGCCCTTGAGACGGGCTTTCCAATGGTTTAAAACTTGTAAAATTCCAGCATTGATTTGAGTGTGATTTGACCGTGCATACTTTATATTTATTTCTTTAACATCACTGTGTACAAAAATCCCGTTAGACATGCGTTTGCGAACATTCGGAGTATCGTCACTTGCCGGTAATTTTCAGTATGAAGATGGCAGAAAGTAGCCATAAAAATCAATTTTCGGACTCAGGAATATGCAAGGAAGATTCTGGTTCAAATTTTGTTCTCTAGCATGCTTAGTTCATGAGTTATACTCAAACTTAACTCCGAATTTGTTTCCAGCCATTATTCGCAATATAATTCCTGCTGGTTTTAATAAATCACCCATCTTTGCTTAGTTTCTAATGTATTGGCCCTACTCTCTGGCCACTCGCGTTGCTTACAAAATAGCCACAGTCTCAAATTAGTTTGAATCTAGAGCTCTTGAGATGGGCTTTCCAATGGTTTAAAACTTGTAAAATTCCAGCATTGATTTGAGTGTGATTTGACCGTGCATACTTTATATTTATTTCTTTAACATCACTGTGTACAAAAATCCCGTTAGACATGCGTTTGCGGAACATTCGAGTATCGTCACTTGCCGGTAATTTTCAGTATGAAGATGGCAGAAAGTAGCCATAAAAATCAATTTTCGACTCAGGAATATGCAAGGAAGATTCTGGTCAAATTTTTTTCTCTAGCATGCTTAGTTCATGAGTTATACTCAAACTTAACTCCGAATTTGTTTCCAGCCATTATTCGGCAATATATTCCTTGCTGGTTTTAATATATCACCCCATCTTTGCTTAGTTTCTAATGTATTGGCCCTACTCTCTGGCCACTCGCGTTGCTTACAAAATAGCCACTCCAAAATTAGTTTGAATCTAGAGCTCTTGAGATGGGCTTTCCAATGGTTTAAAACTTGTAAAATTCCAGCATTGATTTGAGTGTGATTTGACCGTGCATACTTTATATTTATTTCTTTAACATCACTGTGTACAAAAATCCCGTTAGACATGCGTTTGCGAACATTCGGAGTATCGTCACTTGCCGGTAATTTTCAGTATGAAGATGGCAGAAAGTAGCCATCAAAATCAATTTTCGGACTCAGGAATATGCAAGGAAGATTTTGGTTCAAATTTTGTTTCTCTAGCATGCTTAGTTCATGAGTTATACTCAAACTTACTCCGAATTTGTTTCCAGCCATTATTCGGCAATATATCCTTGCTGGTTTTAATAATCAGCCCATCTTTGCTTAGTTTCTAATGTATTGGCCCTACTCTCTGGCCACTCGCGTTGCTACAAAATAGCCACAGTCTCAAATTAGTTTGAATCTAGAGCTCTTGAGATGGGCTTTCCAATGGTTTAAAACTTGTAAAATTCCAGCATTGATTTGAGTGTGATTTGACCGTGCATACTTTATATTTATTTCTTTAACATCACTGTGTACAAAAATCCCGTTAGACATGCGTTTGCGGAACATTCGGAGTATCGTCACTTGCCGGTAATTTTCAGTATGAAGATGGCAGAAAGTAGCCATAAAAAAATCAATTTTCGGACTCAGGAATATGCAAGGAAGATTCTGGTTCAAATTTTGTTTCTCTAGCATGCTTAGTTCATGAGTTATACTCAAACTTAACTCCGAATTTGTTTCCAGCCATTATTCGGCAATATATTCCTTGCTGGTTTTAATATAATCACCCATCTTTGCTTATTTCTAATGTATTGGCCCTACTCTCTGGCCACTCGCGTTGCTTACAAAATAGCCACAGTCCTCAAAATTAGTTGAATCTAGAGCTCTTGAGATGGGCTTTCAATGTTTAAAACTGTAAAATTCCAGCATTGATTTGAGTGTGATTTGACCGTGCATACTTTATATTTATTTCTTTAACATCACTGTGTACAAAAATCCCGTTAGACATGCGTTTGCGGAACATTCGGAGTATCGTCACTTGCCGGTAATTTTCAGTATGAAGATGGCAGAAAGTAGCCAAAAAATCAATTTTCGGACTCAGGAATATGCAAGGAAGATTCTGGTTCAAATTTTGTTTCTCTAGCATGCTTAGTTCATGAGTTATACTCAAACTTAACTCCGAATTTGTTTCCAGCCATTATTCGGCAATATATTCCTTGCTGGTTTTAATATAACACCCATCTTTGCTTAGTTTCTAATGTATTGGCCCTACTCTCTGGCCACTCGCGTTGCTTACAAAATAGCCACAGTCTCAAAATTATTTGAATCTAGAGCTCTTGAGATGGGCTTTCCAATGGTTTAAAACTTGTAAAATTCCAGCATTGATTTGAGTGTGATTTGACCGTGCATACTTTATATTTATTTCTTTAACATCACTGTGTACAAAAATCCCGTTAGACATGCGTTTGCGGAACATTCGGAGTATCGTCACTTGCCGGTAATTTTCAGTATGAAGATGGCAGAAAGTAGCCATAACAAAATCAATTTTCGGACTAGGAATATGCAAGGAAGATTCTGGTTCAAATTTTGTTTCTCTAGCATGCTTAGTTCATGAGTTATACTCAAACTTAACTCCGAATTGTTTCCAGCATTATTCGGCAATATATTCCTGCTGTTTAATACACCCTCTTTGCTTAGTTCTATGTATTGGCCCTACTCTCTGCCACTCGCGTTGCTTACAAAATACCACAGCTCAAAATTAGTTGAATCTAGAGCTCTTGAGATGGGCTTTCCAATGTTTAAATTGTAAAATTCAGCATTGATTTGAGTGTGATTTGACGTGCATACTTTATATTTTTTCTTTAACACACTGTGTACAAAAATCCCGTTAGACATCGTTTGCGGAACATTCGGATATGTCACTTGCGGTAATTTTCTATGAAGATGGCAGAAAGTAGCTAAAATCATTTTCGGACAGGAATATGCAAGGAAGATTCGGTCAAATTTGTTCTCTAGCATCTTAGTTCATATATACTCAAACTTAACTCCGAATTGTTCCAGCATTATTCGGCAATATATTCCTTGCTGGTTTTAATACCCCTCTTGCTTAGTTTCTAGTATTGGCCCTACTCTCTGGCCACTCGCGTTGCTTCAAAATAGCCACAGCTCAAATATTGAATCTAGAGCCTTGAAGGGCTTTCATGGTTTAAACTTGTAAAATTCAGCATTGTTTGAGTGTGATTTGACCGTGCATACTTATATTTATTTCTTTAACATCACTGTTACAAAAATCCGTTAGACATCGTTGCGGAACATTGGTATCGTCACTTGCCGGTAATTTCGTATGAAGATGGCAGAAAGTAGCCTAAAAATAATTTTCGGCAGGAATATGCAAGGAAGATTCGGTTCAATTTTGTTCTCTAGCATGCTTAGTTCATGAGTTATACTCAAACTTAACTCCGAATTTGTTCCAGCCATTATTCGATATATCCTTGCTGTTTTAATAACCCTCTTTGCTTATTTCTATTATTGGCCCTACTCTCTGGCCACTGCGTTGCTTACAAATATCCACCAATTGTTTGAATCTAGAGCCTTGAAAGGCTTTCCATGTTAAAATTGTAAAATTCAGCATTGATTTGATGTGATTGACGTGCAACTTTATATTTTTCTTACATCACTGTGTACAAAAATCCGTTAGACATGCGTTTGCGAACTTCGGAGTCGTCACTCGGAATTCAGTATGAAGATGAGAAAGTAGCCTAAATCATTGACAGAATGCAAGAGATTCGGTCAAATTTGTTTCTCTAGCATGCTTATTCATGTTATACTCAAACTTACCGAATTGTTTCCACCATTATTCGAAATCTGCGGTTTATACACCCTTGCTTATTTCTAATGTATGGCCCTACTTCTGGCCCTGCGTGCTTCAAAGCCACGTAAATAGTTGAATCTAAGCCTTAAGGCTTCAATGTTAACTGTAAAATTCCAGCATGATTTGATGTGATTGACCGGCATACTTTATTTTTTTTTTGCGGAACATTCGGAGTATCGTCACTTGCCGGTAATTTTCAGTATGAAGATGGCAGAAAGTAGCCTCAAAATCAATTTTCGGACTCAGGAATATGCAGGAAGATTCTGGTTCAAATTTTTTTCTCTAGCATGCTTAGTTCATGAGTTATACTCAAACTTAACTCCGAATTTGTTTCCAGCCATTATTCGGCAATATATTCCATTTCTGGTTTTAATACCAGCCCTTCTTTGCTTAGTTTCTAATGTATTGGCCCTACTCTCTGGCCACTCGCGTTGCTTACAAAATAGTCCACAGTCTCAAAATTAGTTTGAATCTAGAGCTCTTGAAACGGGCTTTCCAATGTTTAAAACTTGTAAAATTCCAGCATTGATTTGAGTGTGATTTGACCGTGCATACTTTATATTTTTTCTTTAACATCACTGTGTACAAAAATCCCGTTAGACATGCGTTTGCGGAACATTCGGAGTATCGTCACTTGCCGGTAATTTTCAGTATGAAGATGGCAGAAAGTAGCTTCAAAAATCAATTTTCGGACTCAAGAATATGCAAGGAAGATTCTGGTTCAAATTTTGTTTCTCTAGCATGCTTAGTTCATGAGTTATACTCAAACTTAACTCCGAATTTGTTTCCAGCCATTATTCGGCAATATATTCCTTGCTGGTTTTAATATAATCACCCCATCTTTGCTTAGTTTCTAATGTATTGGCCCTACTCTCTGGCCACTCGCGTTGCTTACAAAATAGCCACAGTCTCAAAATTAGTTTTGAATCTAGAGCTCTTGAGATGGGCTTTCCAATGGTTTAAAACTTGTAAAATTCCAGCATTGATTTGAGTGTGATTTGACCGTGCATACTTTATATTTATTTCTTTAACATCACTGTGTACAAAAATCCCGTTAGACATGCGTTTGCGGAACATTCGGAGTATCGTCACTTGCCGGTAATTTTCAGTATGAAGATGGCAGAAAGTAGCCTTCAAAAATCAATTTTCGGACTCAGGAATATGCAAGGAAGATTCTGGTTCAAATTTTGTTTCTCTAGCATGCTTAGTTCATGAGTTATACTCAAACTTAACTCCGAATTTGTTTCCAGCCATTATTCGGCAATATATTCCTTGCTGGTTTTAAATATCCACCCTTCTTTGCTTAGTTTCTAATGTATTGGCCCTACTCTCTGGCCACTTGCGTTGCTTACAAAATAGCACACGCTCAAATTAGTTTGAATCTAGAGCTCTTGAAATGGGCTTTCCAATGGTTTAAAATTTGTAAAATTCCAGCATTGATTTGAGTGTGATTTGACCGTGCATACTTATATTTATTTCTTTAACATCACTGTGTACAAAAATCCCGTTAGACATGCGTTTGCGGAACATTCGGAGTATCGTCACTTGCCGGTAATTTTCAGTATGAAGATGGCAGAAAGTAGTCCATTCAAAAAATCAATTTTCGGACTCAGGAATATGCAGGAAGATTCTGGTTCAAATTTTGTTTCTCTAGCATGCTTAGTTCATGAGTTATACTCAAACTTAACTCCGAATTTGTTTCCAGCCATTATTCGGCAATATATTCCTTGCTGGTTTTTATAATTCCTTGCTGGTTTTAAATAACACCCATCTTGCTTAGTTTCTAATGTATTGGCCCTACTCTCTGGCCACTCGCGTTGTTACAAAATAGCCACAGTCTAAATTAGTTTGAATCTAGAGCTTTGAGATGGGCTTTCCAAGTTTAAAACTTGTAAAATTCCAGCATTGATTTGAGTGTGATTTGACCGTGCATACTTTATATTTGTTCTTTAACAACTGTGTACAAATCCGTAGACATCGTTTGCGAACTTCGGTATTGTCACTTGCGGTAATTTTCAGTATGAAATGCAGAAGTGCTAAAATCAATTTTCGGACTCAGAATATGCAAGGAAGATTCTGTTCAAATTTTGTTTCTCTAGCATGCTATAGTTCATGGTTATACTCAAACTTACTCGATTTGTTTCCAGCTTATTCGGCATATTCCTTGCTGGTTTTAATACGCAGCCTTCTTTGCTTAGTTTCTCTAGTATTGGCCCACTCTCTGGCACTTGCGTTGTTAAAAATAGTCACAGCCTTCAAATTTGTTAATTAGAGCCCTTGACAAGGCTTTCCAAAGTTTAAATTGTAAAATTCCACATGATTTGATGTATTGACCGTGATTTATATTTTTCTTAACATCACGTTACAAAAATCCTTAGACATCTTTGCGAACATTCGGAATCGTCATTCCGGAATTTCAGTATGAGATGCAAAATACGTAAAAAATTTTCATAGGAATTGCAGAAGATTCGTCATTTGCTCTAGATCTAGTTTGGTATACTCAACTAACTCCGTTTGTTTCCAGCCATTATTGAATAATCTGTGGTTTTAATACCACTTTTGCTTATTTTATGTATTGGACTCTTCACTCTTGTTACAAAATAGACAGCTCAAATTGTTTGATCTAGCCTTACGTTTCAAGTTTAAGTGAAAATTCCAGCATATTTGGTGGATTGACGGATCTTTAATTTATTTCTTACATCTGTTCAAAATCCTTAACATGCGTTTCGACATTATTCGTCACTTCGAATTTCAGTTTAAAGCAGATTAGCATAAAATCATTCGGCAAGATTGCAAAATTTGGTCAAATTGTTTTCTAGATTAGTTGAGTTTACTCAAATTAACTCGAATTTCCAGCATTATTGATATATTTGCGGTTAATTAATACCTTTCTTAGTTTTAATGTATTGCACTTCTGGCACTTGCGTGTTAAAATAGTCACGCTCAATTGTTTGAATCTAGAGCTGAAGAGCTTTCAATTAAATTTAAAATTCAGAGATTTGGTTAAATTTGTCTGCATACTTAATTATTTTAACATCACTGTACAAATCCTTAGAATCGTTAACATGGAATGATACGTCACTTGCGTATTCGATGAAGAGGCAAGTAGCCTAAAATAATTTCGGCAGGAATGCAAGAGATTCGTAAATTTTGTTTCCTATTCTGATTACTCAAACTTACTCAATTTGTTCACATATTCGCAATAACCTGTTATACACCTCTTCTAGTTTTATTATGGCCTATCTCTCCACTGCTCTTACAATACACATCAATTGTTTGATAGAGCTAGGTTTCAATGTTAATTGTAATCAGCATTGTTTGATGGTTTGACCGGCATATTTAATTTTTAATAGTACAAAACCCGTTAGACTGCTTGCGAACATGATATGTCACTCGTATTTCGTATAAGCAAGTACTAAAATAATTTTCGGACAGAATCAGAATTGTTCAAATTGTTTTCGGAGTATCGTCACTTGCCGGTAATTTTCAGTATGAAGATGGCAGAAAGTAGCCATACAAAAATCAATTTTCGGACTCAGGAATATGCAAGGAAGATTCTGGTTCAAATTTTGTTTCTCTAGCATGCTTAGTTCATGAGTTATACTCAAACTTAACTCCGAATTTGTTTCCAGCCATTATTCGGCAATATATTCCTTGCTGGTTTTAATATACGACACCCCTTCTTTGCTTAGTTTCTAATGTATTGGCCCTACTCTCTGGCCACTTGCGTTGCTTACAAAATAGCACAGCTCAAAATTGTTTGAATCTAGAGCTCTTGAAACGGGCTTTCCAATAGTTTAAAACTTGTAAAATTCCAGCATTGATTTGAGTGTGATTTGACCGTGCATACTTTATATTTATTTCTTTAACATCACTGTGTTACAAAAATCCCGTTAGACATGCGTTTGCGGAACATTCGGAGTATCGTCACTTGCCGGTAATTTTCGTATGAAGATGGCAGAAAGTAGCCTAACAAAAATCAATTTTGACTCAGGAATATGCAAGGAAGATTCTGGTTCAATTTTGTTTCTCTAGCATGCTTAGTTCATGAGTTATACTCAAACTTAACTCCGAATTTGTTTCCAGCCATTATTCGGCAATATAATCCTTGCTGGTTTTAATACGCAGCCTTCTTTGCTTAGTTTCTATGTATTGGCCCTACTCTCTGGCCACTTGCGTTGCTTACAAAATAGTCCACAGCCTCAAATTGTTTGAATCTAGAGCCCTTGAACGGGCTTTCCAATAGTTTAAAGTTTGTAAAATTCCAGCATTGATTTGAGTGTGATTTGACCGTGCATACTTTATATTTATTTCTTTAACATCACTGTGTACAAAAATCCCGTTAGACATGCGTTTGCGGAACATTCGGAGTATCGTCACTTGCCGGTAATTTTCAGTATGAAGATGGCAGAAAGTAGCCATAAAAAATCAATTTTCGGACTCAGGAATATGCAAGGAAGATTCTGGTTCAAATTTTGTTTCTCTAGCATGCTTAGTTCATGAGTTATACTCAAACTTAACTCCGAATTTGTTTCCAGCCATTATTCGGCAATATATTCCATGCTGGTTTTAATATAATCACCCCATCTTTGCTTAGTTTCTAATGTATTGGCCCTACTCTTTGGCCACTTGCGTTGCTTACAAAATAGCCACAGTCTCAAAATTAATTTGAATCTAGAGCTCTTGAGATGGGCTTTCCAATGGTTTAAAACTTGTAAAATTCCAGCATTGATTTGAGTGTGATTTGACCGTACATACGTTATATTTATTTCTTTAACATCACTGTGTACAAAAATCCCGTTAGACATGCGTTTGCGGAACATTCGGAGTATCGTCACTTGCCGGTAATTTTCAGTATGAAGATGGCAGAAAGTAGCCATACAAAATCAATTTTCGGACTCAGGAATATGCAGGGAAGATTCTGGTTCAAATTTTGTTTCTCTAGCATGCTTAGTTCATGAGTTATACTCAAACTTAACTCCGAATTTGTTTCCAGCCATTATTCGGCAATATATTCCTTGCTGGTTTTAATACGCAGCCCTTCTTTGCTTAGTTTCTCATGTATTGGCCCTACTCTCTGGCCACTCGCGTTGCTTACAAAATAGCCACAGTCTCAAAATTAGTTTGAATCTAGAGCCCTTGAAACGGGCTTTCCAATAGTTTTAAGTTTGTAAAATTCCAGCATTGATTTGAGTGTGATTTGACCGTGCATACTTTATATTTATTTCTTTAACATCACTGTGTACAAAAATCCCGTTAGACATGCGTTTGCGGAACATTCGGAGTATCGTCACTTGCCGGAAATTTTCGGTATAAAGATGGCAGAAAGTAGCCATAAAAAGTCAATTTTCGGACGCAGGAATATGCAAGAAAGATTCAGGTACAAATTTTGTTTCTCTAGCATGCTTAGTTCATGAGTTATACTCAAACTTAACTCCGAATTTGTTTCCAGCCATTATTCGGCAATATAATCCTTGCTGGTTTTAATACGCAGCCCTTCTTTGCTTAAGATCTACTTCAGCAATAACTGCGAAATAAAACTAATTGCTGAATCTTATACATAATGTTATTAAGTATTCTGACCTTGTAGATTGGATTGTTTTAAACATATATTTTTTTCGTAATTTTAACCGGAAAAAATAATCCGATCTTAGGGTTTTTAAAAACTCGCGCGCTTCCATGGCTCCCTCCATAGGCACCATGCATGTCCCATACTGAAGCACGTGTATTTACGCGCACCACGAACCAACTATAAGATACGTGGGTGAACCAGCGAATGATGACGTACTTGTAAGATAGGGAAACCAGGAAGTAGCGACGTGTCGTGTGTTTACACGGTAACTATGTGTGATGATCTCATTATTCGAAGACATTCACCAAGTTAAGACGTGAGAATTGACCATGCCGAACTCATGTTCTGTTGGTGGATGTACATGTACTCGGAACGCAGATAGGAACCCAGATGTGAGTTTTTATTTCGATTCCCAAGAGATCCTGTCCTGAGAAGGGAATGGGTGCGTTCCGTGACCAACACACGGAAGGGTTTCACGGTGTCAAAATGGACCATGATTTGCAGTGCCCATTTTACGGACGACTGTCGGGTTGCAACATCGCAACTAAAGAGCAGTTTTGGATTAAAAAGCTATAACAGGTTTAAGCTAGGTTCAATCCCAACCATGAAAGCCCCATCTGCAGTGCCATCATCTTTTCAAACAGAGAGTAAAACAGGCACAGCCAAATGAAACTAAGCGATTCAGCCAACACTCGTCTGGCATAAAAGAGAGAAGAGCTGGGTAAGCAACTTTTAAGTTCTAAAACTAAGTTCTATGAGTATGTAGTTGATATTTTACCATCGTTTCTTTTCATTTCAAAACATGCACTTCTCGCAAGAGATTTCAAACTCAATAGTAGGGCTACCACAACCATCAACAATTTTCCTTTTCACTCGATGTGATTGTGAGCATGATTCGAGTTTGAAGTTTAGGAAAGTTTGTAACTAGTTACCAATTCTACTTCACCTCCTTGACCTTGTCATCCCAGTGCATATACATGTGTACAAGACTCCCCTTCAACTTCAAGTACAACCTACAGACTTCATTATTGACCTTACATTGCTTTTCCAGTTTAGTTTGCTTTCAACATCATTGTATCCCTGGGGAGGAGTACGGGGGAAGGACCATGGTAAAAAATTACTTGTGCCTACAAAGGGCAAAGCCATACATGTGTGTGAATACAATGCCCAAATTATGACATTTGACTTAGAGGTTAAATACAATGTTTGTTTTGATCTTTTGTTCAGGTTTTGCAAGAAGCTTTTGCTGAATATATGCTAAGTATGGTGACAGGAGCCCACTGGTGAACAACTTCTCCCATCTAATGTGATGGAAAGTTCAATCACATCAGAGGAGGTAATGAAACGGTTTACTGGCTTGTTGCAGAAACAACCTTAATTATGTTTAGGGGAGAAATATTCAACCGCGGGGGGTGGGGGTCAGCTTCAAAATGCCTGGACCCGAGTTGGATATAGGGTTATTTTTTTATCATTCAACACATCAAAATGTGCAGTATCGGAATAATAATTAAATTTACTTTGCATAATCATACACTTGTCAGGCCTGGAATTTCATCTTGGAGAGGGCAAGGCCATTTTCAATTTGTAAAGGGTACTTCCATTGGAAAATCTTAAAGTCTATGGGAGACTTTTGAAGGGGCACCAAGGCCAACACAAGGGCAACGAAGGCCATGGCCTCCGTGGCCTCCTTGTAATTCCAGGCCTGACTTGTGAATATCTTAAAAGTTAACAATTTCCCTCAAGATTTTGAACAAATTTATAAACCCCTCGGTTTGAGATGCATGACTCATGTCTGTCTGCAATTTTGTTTCAAGCAGAATTATTAAAATGAAAGAAAGGTTTATTTTGTCCTCCTATTACATGTATTAAAGAGATACTGTTGACATAGTTTAAACACCTTATTGATAATGCAGAGGATTATTTCTGATGGTAAAATATGATTAATTCATCAAGCCATTGTGGATTTTTTTCTTTATTGATTATACATGTATTGTACATATTTTTTGTACACCATTTATTATCTTATGAGAAGAGTTGTTTTAATGCCCATGTAGCTTTTATTTGACCACAACCACATCTGGTAATTTAAATGTAGGGTTTTATTGAGTACATGTACACATGTGTACCGTACTTATTTGTTATTGTTATTATTATTTGTTAGAAGGGGGATCAACCACAAACTTGTTTGCTACGTAAGATTAATGAGCAGCCCCAGTTTGTGCATATTGCATGGTGAACTAAAGGAGTTTTGGGGGGGAGAAAAGGAGGAGTTGGAGTACATGTATTGGGGTTTGCATATTTCATGTGTAATGTGTTTTCAATCTAGGGCAAACACAAAACAATTACACTTCTTTTTGACAATTTGCCAGACAACCTGTCTTTCTAAGCTTTGACTGCAATTTGAAATGTTTGTTTACATTTTCTTAAAAGTCTACAATGAGCTGAACATTTTGATAAGGAGGTCTTTTAGAATGTCTGTAGGCAAGAAGAGTAAGGATCGCATGGAATTAGTTTTGCAACATTCCCTTTTAATTTAGCTGTTTTCTATTTAATTACTCAATGAAAATTAAAACTAGACAGAGAGGTCAACTTTGGTAATACAACTTTTCTTGACATTAAGTATTACATGTACACTGTACTCTTAACTCCAAAAATATTGCTTTTTGTACATAAGGTGGTCATTTACATTACCATGTAGTATATGCAAGAAGGGTAAGGAACCCATAGTTACATTTTCTTTTAATGGCAACGTGTCCCTTTAATTTATTAATTAAGCTGCTTTCTATTTATTTACTTCACTTGAAGAGGGGTAGTTGACTTTGCAAAAACAATTGTTGTTTTATTCTATTTTTCTTGAAATAAAATAATACTCATAAAGACTAAAGACTGATATGTGTATATTATTAAAAGTGTTTATTGTCATTTACTCATGGATCATCTAAAAATGATTGTAACACACTGAAAATTTAGAGTAAATGGAGGCCACCAATCCCACCATGTTTGTATCCTCAATTCTGAAAACTTTTTTGAAAACCATGAACCACTACTAGATTAGCAGAACATGTTTTGATCATAGTATGATTTGAAACTTTGCATGGTGGGATCAGGTTTGCAGTGATGCCATGTATAAAATCTTGTGAGTAGTGGTGGTTTAAAAAAAAAACAGGTGGTTTGACAACTTCCTGAAGAGGATCAGGGCATACTGATCAAAAAATCAAGTTGTGAAACCACTGTTTCTTTTCAGAACCACCACTACTAAAAAGAGATTTTACCTATGGTGTCAGCGCAAACCTCACCTAATTATAGACATTGTTCTTGTAATGACACACATCCCATCTCAGTGAGCCAAATATTAACAGATTTTTATCAAAGATGGTGGTTCTCAAAAAAGTTCGCCTTTTGAAGCCTCTTTGCTATATAACTTCCATGTTTGTAATATGTACATGTAAGTTGAATGCATTTCACTATTTTCCAGTGAGAGACACAACAGCATGAGCTTTATGTTTGACAAATAATTTGTACATCTATTTTTTGAGTCTCATTTACAAACATTTTATCAACTATAGGGGCTAAAAATACCACACTAAATTCGAGTGAGAAGAGGAATTCTTTCAATATGATTGGCAATAAATTTTAGGGTTTTTTAAGTTACTATTAGTCAAGTGGCGGGTAAACCCTTTATATTGTCCCTTGGGGTTGGGATATGTCCTTGGAAGTGGCACTCTGTTGAAGGAAGTGGCACTCTGTTGAACCTTCCGAGGTAGCCCGTACACCATCTGACAACTTGCCTGTAAGCAACATGGCGATTTCTTCTGCAAACAAAGTAGTAGAAGAAAATCAAATTAGGTAAACATTTGATATCAATTTTTGTTTAAAAACACAGTTTTCCCATTTTGAAGAAATCATGTACGAGTATGGGTGGAAATATACTCTTCTGATTTGTCCAGTTGAACAACTTGTAGGAGAACCCCCCCCCCCCCCCCACACACACACACACCCTTACATATGGCAGTTACAGGGGTACTTCCATTGTTGTTCTAATATTCCTTTTTCTGAAGAAATCCTATTTGGGTCACCACCAGAACAAAGAAAACCTTATGGGGTAGCATTGCTCCGTAAGTTGGCATGTGTAAGCTCACACACACACACTCAAGTGTGTCATGAGCTCCAATCGTGGACTCTCCTTTGTTCAACTCTTTGTCCTGACAAACGTGGACCCCATCGTTTTCCTTTGTGATAACAAATGTGGACCTATTGTCCCTTTTGTTGTAAGTCCTCGGTTTGAATGTCACTACAAACTCACACACACACTTTTGGGTTCTTTAAAGAAGTCATAACAAGCTGTAACATACTCAACAATTGTGACAGAGATCAAAGTGTTTAGAAAAAATCTTGTACAGGTTTTATGGTTATTCGTTTTTCTGAGTTGTATAAATCTAATCCAACAGTCAATTATACTCGGGGTCAGGTAAGAGGCGTAATAATTTTTTTGGGGGGAGGGTTTGCTCCTTACATTAATTTTACAGTTCAATTAAAAAAAAGACACTTACTGGTCTAGAGTCCCTTCAACTGCATCTCTGCCATAGTATTCACCGGTACTGTAAATACGCGGTTTGAAGTACAGCCGGGTGCAGACAGACTGCTTCAAACCAATCATGCACAGCAAGGCTTTGGTTTTCATCCTCTACATCAATGTTCAATGCTGCCATTTGGGCTCTTGTCTTCTGCACTTCCTTACAGCAGATGGAGTTCACTGCCATTGGTTGGACCACACAGTGTCCGCATGAGCACCTGAAAGAAAAATTTAAATAACAGAAAATTAATGGATGAAAGTGTTGCTGTACTGACATAGGATGGACTATGTTCATGACCATTAACTAATTTTACATGAACGGGGGTAATACAAAATGAGTGGGGATTGAAACGATGCGTGTCTCATTTATACATCTAAGTAAAAAATCACGCAATGTTTCGCATTGTTTATCAATGGCCGTTGTTCTTACTTTGTGTCTCTGGGAATTTTTTTATTTTTTTATTTATTTGAAAAGTGGTTTGTAATTGTAGTTCTGTTTTAAAGAATAAACATGACATATCATACTAGCCTAAAAGAAAATTATGAGAAATAATTAGCAAATGAGCTTGACATAAAAACTAATCCAATTAGGCTAGGACCTACCTCAATCATTTGCTAAAAGAAATAAAAAAATAAATGCGGTTCAACAGTGACACTGACAGAAAATACGGCTTGTCGGGATCAGTTCGGTACTGAAAATAAATGTTATCTCCGACACACTGAGATTTGATGATTGTATTGTGAACAAATTAATGGATAAACAAGGAAATACAGAAACAAATAAAACAACATTCATCTATTTTCCTTTCTCCATGGAACCCGGTTCTCCGATAAGGATACCTGCACTAACCCAAAGGGAACAATTTTTGAGTGACACCGATTCAATGTATCATGAAAACGTGAACCATATTGGACAACAGCAACCATTTCGTGAGGAAAAAAAATCAACTTTCTGCTGCTATTTCTATCCATTATAGCGGCCTCATATGCCGCATAGATAAATAAGTACTTCATGACGATAAACAGAAGTAAACATAGCATTGTTTGTTCTTCAAAAAACCTGTGGGACTCACCATTCAGTATTGTTTAGTCGACCTCCTGCATCAGGATTCGCACGTTCACGATCATCGGCGGCCAGTGGCTCAAACCTGTATGGTTTGGCACCTCGCACTTCCTCGTCAAGCACTCCCCCAGCTTCATCAACGCCCTCTTCGTCTTCGGAAGAGCTCCCTCCACCGTCAGAGCTATCCTCACTATCAATACTATCATCTGTATTTCCTAATTCTTCTTCGTCCACACTGTGTTCCTCCCACGATCCGCTAAAGTCTGACATTTTGTCCTCGTTTACTGTGTGAGTAGCTATAGACGCGTACAATAAACACACTTTGCTGCGCGGGGGGTAAACAAGCCGTCTCCATTCATGTACGTCATCAGAGTCTATGGTATATTTTCATCACGTGACAGGCTGTTTCCAAAAACTCGGTATGAGGAGCTGCTGAACGCTGGCCTAAATGACCTTTTTTTTTAATTACGCAATTACCGCTAAGTATTTTCCTTAATATATACGTAATCATGAAACACAAATTGATTGGATTTCGCCAAAGTTTAAATTATCTTAGTGCCGTTGAAGTAGATCTTTAGTTTCTCATGATTTGGCCCTACTCTCTGGCCACTTGCGTTGCTTACAAAATAGTCACAGCCTCACAATTTGTTTGAATCTAGAGCCCTTGAAACGGGCTTTCCAATAGTTTTAAGTTTGTAAAATTCCAGCATTGATTTGAGTGTGATTTGACCGTGCATACTTTATATTTATTTCTTTAACATCACTGTGTACAAAAATCCCGTTAGACATGCGTTTGGGGAACATTCGGAGTATCGTCACTTGCGGGTAATTTTCAGTATGAAGATGGCAGAAAGTAGCCATAAAAAGTCAATTTTCGGACGCAGGAATATGCAAGAAAGATTCAGGTACAAATTTTGTTTCTCTAGCATGCTTAGTTCATGAGTTATACTCAAAACTTAACTCCGAATTTGTTTCCAGCCATTATTCGGCAATATATTCCATGCTGGTTTTAATATAATCACCCCATCTTTGCTTAGTTTCTAATGTATTGGCCCTACTCTCTGGCCACTTGCGTTGCTTACAAAATAGCCACAGTCTCAAATTAATTTGAATCTAGAGCTCTTGAGATGGGCTTTCCAATGGTTTAAAACTTGTAAAATTCCAGCATTGATTTGAGTGTAATTTGACCGTGCATACGTTATATTTATTTCTTTAACATCACTGTGTACAACAATCCCGTTAGACATGCGTTTGCGGAACATTCGGAGTATCGTCACTTGCCGGAATTTTCAGTATGAAGATGGCAGAAAGTAGCCATACAAAATCAATTTTCGGACCAGGAATATGCAGGGAAAGATTCTGGTTACAAATTTTGTTTCTCTAGCATGCTTAGTTCATGAGTTATACTCAAACTTAACTCCGAATTTGTTTCCAGCCATTATTCGGCAATATATTCCTTGCTGGTTTTAATAGCAGCCCTTCTTTGCTTAGTTTCTCATGTATTGGCCCTACTCTCTGGCCACTCGCGTTGCTTACAAAATAGCCACAGTCTCAAAATTAGTTTGAATCTAGAGCCCTTGAAACGGGCTTTCCAATAGTTTAAAGTTTGTAAAATTCCAGCATTGATTTGAGTGTGATTTGACCGTGCATACTTTATATTTATTTCTTTAACATCACTGTGTACAAAAATCCCGTTAGACATGCGTTTGCGGAACATTCGGAGTATCGTCACTTGCCGGTAAATTTTCAGTATAAAGATGGCAGAAAGTAGCCATAAAAATCAATTTTCGGACGCAGGAATATGCAAGGAAGATTCGGTCAAAATTTTGTTTCTCTAGCATGCTTAGTTCATGAGTTATACTCAAACTTAACTCCGAATTTGTTTCCAGCCATTATTCGGCAATATAATCCTTGCTGGTTTTAATACGCAGCCCTTCTTTGCTTAGTTTCTCATGATTTGGCCTACTCTCTGGCCACTTGCGTTGCTTACAAAATAGTCACAGCCTCAACAATTTGTTTGAATCTAGAGCCCTTGAAACGGGCTTTCCAATAGTTTTAAGTTTGTAAAATTCCAGCATTGATTTGAGTGTGATTTGACCGTGCATACTTTATATTTATTTCTTTAACATCACTGTGTACAAAAATCCCGTTAGACATGCGTTTGGGGAACATTCGGAGTATCGTCACTTGCGGTAAATTTTCGGTATGAAGATGGCAGAAAGTAGCCATACAAAACGTCAATTTTCGGACGCAGGAATATGCAGGAAGATTCGGTTACAAATTTTGTTTCTCTAGCATGCTTAGTTCATGAGTTATACTCAAACTTAACTCCGAATTTGTTTCCAGCCATTATTCGGCAATATATTCCATGCTGGTTTTAATAACACCCCATTCTTTGCTTAGTTTCTAATGTATTGGCCCTACTCTCTGGCCACTCGCGTTGCTTACAAAATAGCCACAGTCTCAAATTAATTTGAATCTAGAGCCTTGAATGGGCTTTCCAATGGTTTAAAACTTGTAAAATTCCAGCATTGATTTGAGTGTAATTTGACCGTGCATACGTTATATTTATTTCTTTAACATCACTGTGTACAAAAATCCCGTTAGACATGCGTTTGCGGAACATTCGGAGTATCGTCACTTGCCGGAAATTTTCGGTATAAAGATGGCAGAAAGTAGCCATAAAAAGTCAATTTTCGGACGCAGGAATATGCAAGAAAGATTCAGGTACAAATTTTGTTTCTCTAGCATGCTTAGTTCATGAGTTATACTCAAACTTAACTCCGAATTTGTTTCCAGCCATTATTCGGCAATATATTCCATGCTGGTTTTAATATAATCACCCCATCTTTGCTTAGTTTCTAATGTATTGGCCCTACTCTCTGGCCACTCGCGTTGCTTACAAAATAGCCACAGTCTCAAAATTAATTTGAATCTAGAGCTCTTGAGATGGGCTTTCCAATGGTTTAAAACTTGTAAAATTCCAGCATTGATTTGAGTGTAATTTGACCGTACATACGTTATATTTATTTCTTTAACATCACTGTGTACAAAAATCCCGTTAGACATGCGTTTGCGGAACATTCGGAGTATCGTCACTTGCCGGTAATTTTCAGTATGAAGATGGCAGAAAGTAGCCATAAAAAAAAATCAATTTTCGGACTCAGGAATTTGCAAGGAAGATTCTGGTTAAAATTTTGTTTCTCTAGCATGCTTAGTTCATGAGTTATACTCAAACTTAACTCCGAATTTGTTTCCAGCCATTATTCGGCAATATATTCCTTGCTGGTTTTAATACGCAGCCCTTCTTTGCTTAGTTTCTCATGTATTGGCCCTACTCTCTGGCCAATCGCGTTGCTTACAAAATAGCCACAGTCTCAAAATTAATTTGAATCTTCAGCCCTTGAAACGGGCTTTCCAATAGTTTTAAGTTTGTAAAATTCCAGCATTGATTTGAGTGTGATTTGACCGTGCATACTTTATATTTATTCTGTAACATCACTGTGTACAAAAATCCCGTTAGACATGCGTTTGCGGAACATTCGGAGTATCGTCACTTGCCGGTAATTTTCAGTATGAAGATGGCAGAAAGTAGCCATAAAAAAAAAATCAATTTTCGGACTCAGGAATTTGCAAGGAAGATTCTGGTTAAAATTTTGTTTCTCTAGCATGCTTAGTTCATGAGTTATACTCAAACTTAACTCCGAATTTGTTTCCAGCCATTATTCGGCAATATATTCCTTGCTGGTTTTAATATAATCACCCCATCTTTGCTTAGTTTCTAATGTATTGGCCCCACTCTCTGGCCACTTGCGTTGCTTACAAAATAGCCACAGTCTCAAAATTAATTTGAATCTAAAGCTCTTGAGATGGGCTTTCCAATGGTTTAAAACTTGTAAAATTCCAGCATTGATTTGAGTGTAATTTGACCGTGCATACGTTATATTTATTTCTTTAACATCACTGTGTACAAAAACCCGTTTGACATGCGTTTGCGGAACATTCGGAGTATCGTCACTTGCGGTAATTTTCAGTATGAAGATGGCAGAAAGTAGCCTACAAAAATCAATTTTCGGACTCAGGAATATGCAGGGAAGATTCTGGTTCAAGTTTTGTTTCTCTAGCATGCTTAGTTCATGAGTTATACTCAAACTTATCTCCGAATTTGTTTCCAGCCATTATTCGGCATAACATTCCATGCTGGTTTAATACGCAGCCCTTCTTTGCTTAGTTTCTCATGTATTGGCCCTACTCTCTGGCCACTTGCGTTGCTTACAAAATAGTCACAGCCTCACAATTTGTTTGAATCTAGAGCCCTTGAAACGGGCTTTCCAATAGTTTAAAGTTTGTAAAATTCCAGCATTGATTTGAGTGTGATTTGACCGTGCATACTTTATATTTATTTCTTTAACATCACTGTGTACAAAAATCCCGTTAGACATGCTTTTGCGGAACATTCGGAGTATCGTCACTTGCCGGTAATTTTCAGTATGAAGATGGCAAAAAGTAGCGTTCAAAAATCAATTTTCGGACTCAGGAATATGCAAAGAAGATTCTGGTTCAAATTTTGTTTCTCTAGCATGCTTAGTTCATGAGTTATACTCAAACTTAACTCCGAATTTGTTTCCAGCCATTATTCGGCAATATATTCCTTGCTGGTTTTATATAATCATGAATCTAGAGCTCTTGAAACGGGCTTTCCAATGGTTTAAAGTTTGTAAAATTCCAGCATTGATTTGAGTGTGATTTGACCGTGCATACTTTATATTTATTTCTTTAACATCACTGTGTACAAAAATCCCGTTAGACATGCGTTTGCGGAACATTCGGAGTATCGTCACTTGCCGGTAATTTTCAGTATGAAGATGGCAGAAAGTAGCCTTCAAAAATCAATTTTCGGACTCAGGAATATGCAAAGAAGATTTCTGGTTCAAATTTTGTTTCTCTAGCATGCTTAGTTCATGAGTTATACTCAAACTTAACTCCGTTATTTGTTTCCAGCCATTATTCGGCAATATATTCCTTGCTGGTTTTAAT
>JASTWB010000040.1:0-115317 GCA_032158295.1 Pycnopodia helianthoides
GGAGGTCCCTTTTGCCTACATGATCAGAAATCTCAGGGAGCGGCGGAAGTACAATCCTTGCAAACCCCCAAATGCCAATTTTGGTCAAGCTGCAACACAGGTAGCCCTTAAATCCCCCCAGTCAATGCCGTTTTTCAAGTTGACACCTTTGGATAGCCCAATGAGGCACTTAGGTTCAACACCCTAGCTGAAAAGAATTATGTACAGCGTCCAAGGCAATGTAGGCCAATCACTGCAAAATCAGTAAAGTGGGGGCCTCAATCGGAACCAATGTGCCGAGAGTAATGTCAAGAAATAGTTTATTGGGGGATGACCTTAACCTGAACTAAGCATGCTAGAGAGTACACATTTTGAACCCATAATCTACCTTGGAGTCACTCGTCCGAAATCCGACTTTTGGGTCTTTTCTACATCTCTACGGAAATCACAGCCGGCAAGCGGTAACAAATCCTGCGAACTTGCCAACTTGAATCTTGACTCCGAATGAAACACAGTAAGACGTTAAATCACCCCCACATCAATGCCCGATTTTTTCAAGCTTACACAATTGAATAGCACACGAGGGCCTCTTCAGGTCCAAAACGCCGTGGCTGAAGGAATTTTGTAAGCGCTGCCAGGGCTAAGATAGTAGGCCTACCCCACGCCAAAATCAAAAATACCGGGGCTTCAAGACGGAGCGCCACCTCGTGCGAAGTAATGGCAAGAAATAAGTTTGTTGGGGGAGACCCTAACTATGAACTAAGATGCTAGAGAGACAAAATTTGCACCATAATCCCGAGCCTCTTGTCAAAACGCGTTGCTGGCTTTTGGCACGCCAGGGCTAAGATAGTGGCCTAGCACCTACAAAGTCCGGGCCCAAGAACGCACCTGTGCCAAGGTAGCAAGAAAAGTACTGACCCAACATGATACTTAAGACAAAATTTGAACCAACTCTTGTAGTCAAGCTGCAAATCAGCTTTTGGGGTTTTTGGACCAATGGAAATAAGGTAGCGGGGCTACAAAAAGTCCGGCAAGCTGCGAAAGCTTGCCAACTGAATTCTTGGACTCGAGCTGCAACACAAGGTAAGCACGTTAAAATCACCCCACATCAATGCCGATTTTTTAAGTTACACCTTGGATAGCCCACGAGGGCCCTTCAGGTCAAACGCCTGCTGAGCGAATTTTGTAAGCGACCAGTGGCTAAGATAGTAGGCCTACCCACGCCAAAATCAAAATGCCGGGGCCTCAAGACGGCGCGCCACTCGTGCCGAAGTAATGCAAGAAATAAGTTTAGTTGGGGGAGACCCTAACTCATGAACTAAGCATGCTAGAGAGACAAAATTTGACCATAATCTACCTTGGATAGTCACTCGTCGAAAATCCGACTTTTGGGTCCTTTTCTGGCATCTCCAACGGAAATCACAGGCAGCGGGGTACTACAAAGTCCTCGCGAAAGCTTGCCAACTTGAATTCTTGACTCCGAGCTGCAACAAAGGTAAGCACGTTAAAATCACCCCACTCAATGCCCGATTTTTTAAGCTTACACAATTGATAGCCCAACGAGGCTCTCTTCAGGTCCAACGTGGCTGAGGAATTTGTAAGCGCGCCAGTGGCTAAGATAGTAGGCCTACCCCACGCCAAAATCAAAAGTCCGGGGCTCAAGACGGGCGCCACCTCGTGCCGAAGTAATGGCAAGAAAAAGTTTAGTTGGGGGAGACCTAACTCTGAACGCATCTAGAGAGACACAAAATTTGCACATAATCCACGAGGGCTTTTTAGGTCAAAACGCCTGCTGAGCGAATTTTGTAAGCGACCAGTGGCTAAGATAGTAGGCCTACCACGCCAAATCAAAGTGCCGGGGCTCAAGACGCGGCCACTCGTGCCAAGTAATGGCAAGAAAAGTTTACTTGGGGGAGACCTATCATGAACTAACATGTAGAGAGACAAAATTGACCATAATCTACCTTGGATAGTCACTGTCGAAAATCATTTGGTCCCTTTTCTGGCATCTCCAGACGGAAATCACAGGCGGGGGGTATACAAGTCTCGCGAAAGCTTGCAACTTGAGTTCTTGGACTCCGAGCTGCAACACAAGGTAAGCACGTTAAAATCACCCCACATCAATGCCGATTTTTAAGCTTACACCCTTGGATAGCCCCACACGAGGGCTCTCTTCAGGTCCAAACGCCGTGGCTGAGCGAATTTTGTAAGTGACGCCAGTGGCTAAGATAGTAGGCCTACCCCAAGCCAATATCAAAAAATGCCGGGGCCTCAAGACGGCGCGCCACCTCATGCCGAAGTAGTGGCAAGAAATAAGTTTAGTTAGGATTGCCCGATTATTTTCAAGCTTACACCCTTGGATAGCCCCACACGAGGGCTCACTTCAGGTCCAAACGCCGTGGCTGAGCGAATTTTGTAAGCGACGCCAGTGGCTAAGGTGTAGGCCTACCCCACGCCAAAATCAAAAAGTGCCGGGGCCTCAAGACGGTGCGCCACCTCGTACCGAAGTAATGGCAAGAAATAAGTTTAGATGGGGGAGACCCTAACTCATGAACTAAGCATGCTAGAGAGACAAAATTTGCACCATAATCTACCTTGGATAGTCACTCGTCCGAAAATCCGACTTTTGTGGTCCCTTTCTGCACTCAGACGGAAATCACAGGCGAGCGGGGGTACTACAAAGTCCTCGCGAAAGCTTGCCAACTTGAATTCTTGGACTCCGAGTGCAATCAAGGTAAGCCGTTAAAATCACCCGACATCAACGCCCAATTTTTAAGCTTACACCTTGGATAGCCCAACACGAGGGCTTCTTCAGTCCAAACGCCGTGGCTGAGGAATTTTGTAAGCAACGCAGTGGCTAAGATAGTAGCCTAGCCAAGCCAATATCAAAAAGTGCCGGGCCTCAAGACGGCGTGCCACTCATGCCGAAGTAATGGCAAGAAATAAGTTTAGTTGGGGGAGACCCTAACTCATGAACTAAGCATGCTAGAGAGACAAAATTTGCACCATAATCTACCTTGGATAGTCACTCGTCCGAAAATCTGAACTTTTGTGGTCCCTTTTCTGGCATCTCAAGACCAGAAATCACAGGCGAGCAGGGGTACTACAAATACTCGCGAAAGCTTGCCAACTTGAGTTCTTGGACTCCGAGCTGCAACACAAGGTAAGCACGTTAAAATCACCCCCACATCAATGCCCAATTTTTAAGCTTACACCCTTGGATAGCCCCACACAGGGCTCTTTCAGGTCCAAACACCGTGGCTGAGCGAATTTTGTAAGCGACGCCAGTGGCTAAGATAGTAGGCCTAGCCCACGCCAATATCAAAAAGTGCCGGGCCTCAAGACGGCGCGCCACCTCGTGCCGAAGTAATGGCAGGAAAAAGTTTAGTTGGGGGAGACCCTAACTCATGAACTAAGCATGCTAGAGAGAAAAATTTGCACCATAATCTACCTTGGATAGTCACTCGTCCGAAAATCCAACTTTTGTGGTCCTTTTCTGGCATCTCCAGACGGAAATCACAGGCGAGCGGGGGTACTACAAAGTCCTCGCGAAAGCTTGCCAACTTGAATTCTTGGACTCCGAGCTGCAATACAAGGTAAGCACGTTAAAATCACCCCCACATTAATGCCCGATTATTTCAAGCTTACACCCTTGGATAGCCCACACGAGGGCTCATTCAGGTCCAAACGCCGTGGCTGAGCGAATTTTGTAAGCGACGCCAGTGGCTAAGATCGTAGGCCTACCCCACGCCAAATCAAAAAGTGCCGGGGCCTCAAGACGGTGCGCCACCTCGTACCGAAGTAATGGCAAGAAATAAGTTTAGATGGGGGAGACCCTAACTCATGAACTAAGCATGCTAGAGAGACAAAATTTGCACCATAATCTACCTTGGATAGTCACTCGTCCGAAAATCCAACTTTTGTGGTCCCTTTTCTGGCATCTCCAGACCGGAAATCACAGGCGAGCGGGGGACTACAAAGTCCTCGCGAAAGCTCGCCAACATGAATTCTTGGACTCCGAGCTGCAACACAAGGTATGCATGTTAAAATCACCCCACATCAATGCCCGATTTTTTCAAGCTTACACCCTTGGATAGCCCAACACGAGGGCTCTCTTCAGGTCCAAACGCCGTGGCTGAACGAATTTTGTAAGCGACGCCAGTGGCTAAGATAGTAGGCCTACCCCACGCCAAAATCAAAAAGTGACTGGGCCTCAAGACGGCGCGCCACCTCGTGCCGAAGTAATGGCAAGAAATAAGTTTAGTTTGGGGGAGACCCTAACTCATGAACTTAGCATGCTAGAGAGACAAAATTGGCACCATAATCTACCTTGGATAGTCACTCGTCCTAAATTCCTAGGATAAGATAGTTGCAGACTTGAAAATTATTATGGCAGCTTTGGGGGAGGTGCCCGCAAAAAGTAATCGCAGAAATTGGGCATTTTGGCATGGGTCGATTTTGTGAATATTTATAAGGGTACTACCTCATAACTTTTGTAATGGCGGGTCAAAAAAAACAAACAGTTGAATTGACGGTGCAGAACGATAGATTAGATAGCCCCGAAGACACTTTTCGTGTGTGAAAAGGCCAATTCCAAAACCTGGCAACTATGAGTTTTTTGCGAAATGGTGACGTCATGATTTTGTCCCGAAAAAATCAATATATCCCAGGATAGAGAGTTGCGGACTTGACAATTATATGGGCAGCATCGGGGGAGGTGCCCGCAAAAAGTAATCGCAGAAATTGGGCATTTTGGCATGGGTCGATTTTATGAATATTTATAAGGGTACTACCTCATAACTTTTTTAATGGCGGGTCAAAAAGAAGAAGTTGAATTGACGGTGCAGAACGATAGATGAGATATCCCCGAAGACACTTTTCGTGTGGGAAAAAGGCCAATTCCAAAAACCCTGGCAATTATGAGCTTTTTGCGAGATGGTGACGTCATGATTTTGTCCCTACAAAGCTCAATATATCCTAGGATAAGAGAGTCGCGGACTTGAAAATTATATGGGCAGCATCGGGGGAGGTGCCCGCAAAAGTGATCGCAGTAATTGGGCATTTTGGCATGGGTCGTTTTTGTGAATATTTATAAGGGTACTACTACTTATAACTTTTTTAATGGCGGGTCAAAAAAGAAGAAGTTGAATTGACGGTGCAGAACGATAGATGAGATATCCCCGAAGACACTTTTCGTGTGGGAAAAAGGCCAATTCCAAAAACCCTGGCAATTATGAGCTTTTTGCGAGATGGTGACGTCATGATTTTGTCCCGAAAAAGCTCAATTTATCCTAGGATAAGAGAGTTGCGGACTTGAAAATTATATGGGCAGCATCGGGGGAGGTGCCCGCAAAAAGTGATCGCAGAAATTGGACATTTTGGCATTGTTCGATTTTTGTGAATATTAATAAGGGTACTTATTACCTTATAACTTTTTTAATGGCGGGTCAAAAAAAAAAGTTGAATTGACGGTGCAGAACGATAGATTAGATATCCCCGAAGACCCTTTTCGTGTGGGAAAAAGCCCAATTCCAAAAACCCTGGCAATTATGAGCTTTTTGCGAGATGGTGACGTCATGATTTTGTCCCGACAAAGCTCAATTTATCCTAGGATGAGAGAGTTGCGGACTTGAAAATTATATGGGCAGCATTGGGGGTGGTGCCCGCAAAAAGTGATCGCAGAAATTGGGCATTTTGGCATGGTTCGATTTCTGTGAATATTAATAAGGGTACTTACTACCTTATAACTTTTTTAATGGCGGGTCAAAAAAAAAGTTGAATTGACGGTGCAGAACGATAAATTAGATATCCCCGAAGACCCTTTTCGTGTGGGAAAAAGGCCAATTCCAAAAACCCTGGCAATTATGAGCTTTTTGCGAGATGGTGACGTCATGATTTTGTCCCTACAAAGCTCAATATATCCTAGGATAAGAGAGTTGCGGACTTGAAAATTATATGGGCAGCATCGGGGGAGGTGCCCGCAAAAAGTGATCGCAGTAATTGGGCATTTTGGCATGGGTCGTTTTTTGTGAATATTTATAAGGGTACTACTACCTTATAACTTTTTTAATGGCGGGTCAAAAAAGAAGAAGTTGAATTTGACGGTGCAGAACGATAGATGAGATATCCCCGAAGACACTTTTCGTGTGGGAAAAAGGCCAATTCCAAAAACCCTGGCAATTATGAGCTTTTTGCGAGATGGTGACGTCATGATTTTGTCCCGAAAAAGCTCAATTTATCCTAGGATAAGAGAGTTGCGGACTTGAAAATTATATGGGCAGCATCGGGGGAGGTGCCCGCAAAAAGTGATCGCAGAAATTGGACATTTTGGCATTGTTCGATTTTTGTGAATATTAATAAGGGTACTTACTACCTTACAACTTTTTTAATGGCGGGTCAAAAAAAAAAGTTGAATTGACGTGCAGAACGATAGATTAGATATCCCCGAAGACCCTTTTCGTGTGGGAAAAAGCCCAATTCCAAAAACCCTGGCAATTATGAGCTTTTTGCGAGATGGTGACGTCTGATTTTGTCCCGACAAAGCTCAATTTATCCTAGGATGAGAGAGTTGCGGACTTGAAAATTATATGGGCAGCATTGGGGGTGGTGCCCGCAAAAAGTGATTGCAGAAATTGGGCATTTTGGCATGGTTCGATTTCTGTGAATATTAATAAGGGTACTTACTACCTTTAACTTTTTTTAATTTCGGGTCGAAAAAAAAGTTGAATTGACGGTGCAGAACGATAGATTAGATATTCCCGAAGACCCCTTTCGTGTGGGAAAAAGGCCAATTCCAAAAACCCTGGCCACTATGAACTTTTTGCGAGATGGTGACGTCATGATTTTGTCCCGACTAAGCTCAATATATCCTAGGATGAGAGAGTTGCAGACTTGAAAATTATATGGGCAGCATTGGGGTGGTGCCCGCAAAAAGTGATCGCAGAAATTGGGCATTTTGGCATGGGTCGATTTCTGTGAATATTTATATGAGGGTACAACACTTTAACTTTTTTTAATTTCGGGTCCGAAAAAAAAGTTGAATTGACGTGCAAACGATAGATGAGATATCCGCCGAAGACCCTTTTCGTGTGGGAAAAGGCCAATTCCAAAAACCCTGGCAAATATGAGCTTTTTGCGAGATGTGGACGTCATGATTTTGTCCCGAAAAAGGTCAATATATCCAGGATAAGAGAGTTGCGGACTTGACAATTATATGGCGAGCATTCGGGTGAGGTGCCCGCAAAAAGTGATCGCAGAAATTGGGATATTTCGGCATGGGTCGATCTTTGTGAATATTTATAAGGGTACTACCTTATAACTTTTTTAATGGCGGGTCAAACAAACAAAAGTTGAAGTGACGGTGCAGAACGATAGATTTTATACCCGAAGACACTGTTTCGTTGTGTGAAAAAAGCCCAATTCCAAAAACCTGGCAATTATGAGCATTTTGCGAGATGGTGACGTCATGATTTGTCCCGAAAAAGCTCAATTATCCAGGATGAGAGAGTTGCGGACTTGAAAATTATATGGGCAGCATTTTTGGTGGGGTGCCGCAAAAAAGTGATCGCAGAAATTGGGCATTTTGGCATGGTTCGATTTCTCGTGAATATTTAATAAGGGTACTTATACCTATAACTTTTTTAATGGCGTGTCAAAAAAAAAGTTGAATTGACGGTGCAGAACGATAAAATTAGATATATCCCGATAGAGTCGACTTTTCAGTTGGGAAAAAGGGCCAATTCCAAAAACCCTGGAATTATGGCATTTTTGCGAGATGTGACGTCATGATTTTGTCCAAAAAAGCTCAATATATCCTAGGAATAGAGAGTTGCGGACTTGAAAATTTATATGGGAAGCATCAGGGAAGGTGCCCGCAAAAAGTTATCGTGCTATTGATTTTTGCATGGGTCGTATTTTGTGATATTTATAGGGTATCTACTTGAGTACTTTTTTAATGGCGGGCTTAAAAGAAAAGTTGAATTGAGGTGCAGAACGATAGATGAGATTCCCCGAAGACACTTTTCGTGTGGGAAAAAGGCCAATTCCAAAAACCCTGGCAATTATGAGCTTTTTGCGAGATGGTGCGTCATGATTTTGTCGAAAAGAGCTCAATTTATCCTAGGATAAGGAGAGTGCGGACTTGAAAATTATATGGGCAGCATCGGGGAGGTGCCCGCAAAAGTGATCCAGAAATTGGAATTTTGGCATTGTTCATTTTTGAATATTAATAGGGTACTTATACCTATACAATTTTTTAATGCGGGACAAAAATAAAAGTTGAAATGACAGTGCAAACCGATAGATTAGATATCCCCGAAGACCTTTCGTGTGGGAAAAAGCCAATTCCAAAAACCGGCAATTATGAGCTTTTTGCGAGATGGGACGTCGTGATTTTGTCCCGACAAAGCTCAATTATTAGGATGGAGGTTCGGATTTGAAAATATTATGGGCAGCATTGGGTGGTGCCGCAAAAAGTGATTGCAGAAATTGGATTTTGGCATGGTCGATTCTTTGAATATTAAAGGGTACTTAAACCTTATTTTTTAATTTCGGGTCCGAAAAAAAAGTTGAATTGACGGTGCAGAACGATAGATTAGATATTCCCGAAGACCCCTTTCGTGTGGGAAAAAGGCCAATTCCAAAAACCCTGGCCACTATGAACTTTTTGCGAGATGGTGACGTCATGATTTTGTCCCGACTAAGCTCAATATATCCTAGGATGAGAGAGTTGCAGACTTGAAAATTATATGGGCAGCATTGGGGGTGGTGCCCGCAAAAAGTGATCGCAGAAATTGGGCATTTTGGCATGGGTCGATTTCTGTGAATATTTATAAGGGTACAACACTTTAACTTTTTTAATTTCGGGTCCCCCAAAAAAGTTGAATTGACGGTGCAGAACGATAGATTAGATACCCCCGAAGACACTTTTCGTGTGTGAAAAAGGCCAATTCCAAAAACCCTGGCAATTATGAGCTTTTTGCGAGATGGTGACGTCATGATTTTGTCCCCAAAAAGCTCAATATATCCTAGGATAAGAGAGTTGCGGACTTGAAAATTATATGGGCAGCATTGGGGGAGGTGCCCGCAAAAAGTGATCGCAGAAGTTGGGCATTTGGGCATGGGTCGATTTCTGTGAATATTTATAAGGGTACTACCTTATAACTTTTTTAATGGCGGGTCAAAAAAGAAGAAGTTGAATTGACGGTGCAGAACGATAGATGAGATATCCCCGAAGACACTTTTCGTGTGTGAAAAAGGCCAATTCCAAAAACCCTGGCAATTATGAGCTTTTTGCGAGATGGTGACGTCATGATTTTGTCCCAAAAAAGCTCAATATATCTTAGGATAAGAGAGTTGCGGATTTGAAAATTATATGGGCAGCATCGGGGAGGTGCCCGCAAAAAGTGATCGCAGAAATTGGGCATTTTGGCATGGGTCGTTTTTTGTGAATATTTATAAGGGTACTACTACCTTATAACTTTTTTAATGGCGGGTCAAAAAAGAAGAAGTTGAATTGACGGTGCAGAACGATAGATGAGATATCCCCGAAGACACTTTTCGTGTGTGAAAAAGGCCAATTCCCAAAACCCTGGCAACTGAGAGCTTTTTGCGAGATGGTGACATCATGATTTTGTCCTGAAAAAGCTCAATATATCCTAGGATAAGAGAGTTGCGGACTTGAAAATTATATGGGCAGCATCGGGGGAGGTGCCCGCAAAAAGTGATCGCAGAAATTGGGCATTTTGGCATGGGTCGATTTTTGTGAATATTTATAAGGGTACTACCCTTTTACTTTTTTAATTTCGGGTCTGAAAAAAAAGTTGAATTGACGGTGCAGAACGATAGATTAGATACCCCCGAAGACACTTTTCGTGTGTAAAAAAGGCCATTCCAAAAACCCTGGCAATTATGAGCTTTTTGCGAGATGGTGACGTCATGATTTTGTCCCGACAAAGCTCAATATACCCTAGGATAAGAGAGTTGCGGACTTGAAAATTATATGGGCAGCATCGGGGGAGGTGTTAGCAAAAAGTGATCGCAGAAATTGGGCATTTTGGCATGGGTCGATTTTTGTGAATATTTATAAGGGTACTACCTTATAACTTTTTTAATGGCGGGTCAGAACCAAAAGTTTGATTTGACGGTGCAGAACGATAGATTAGATATCCCCGATATTCGTTTTGTCAAAAAGGCCAATTCCAAAAACCCTGGCAATTATACATTTTTTGCGAGATGGTGACGTCATCGTTTTGTCTCGAAAAAGCTCAATATATCCTAGGTATGGTCGGCTTACAGCATGGGAAGAAGCAAAAAATGCCAGAAATCTCAAGACGACGCGACATGTCAAGCCGAGTATTGGCAATAATTAAATTTAGTTAAGTTTGACCATAACTCATGAACTAAGCATGCTAAAGATACAAAAATTTTACCTTTCTCTGACTTGGTTAGTCACTCGTCCGAATATCACACGTTTACACGTTTATGGTCCTTGCCTGGCATCTTCAGTCCGGAAATTACAGGCGAGCGAAGGAAGTCCGAATGTCTCGCAAAAGCCTCTTCAACTGGATTGGTATACTCTCAGCTGAAACACAAGGTATACAAGTTCGATTCACCCTCACATAATTGCCGGATTTGTTCAAGCTTTACACCATTGGAAAGCCCTTTTCAAGGGCTCGCTTCAAGTTGAAACGCCGTGGCTGTGATGTTTTTTAAGCCACGCGAGTGGCCGAGAGAGTATAGGCCTACCACCAGGGTACAAGCAAAAAACGCGGACAAGACTAGTCATGCCAAATACTGGCAAGAAATAAATTTAGTTAAGTTTGACCATAACTCTTAAACTAAGCATGTTAGAAAGACGAAAATTCAGACTGGAAATCACAGGCGAGCGGGTTACCTCGAATGCCTCGCAAATGCATGTTCAACTGGGTGTCTGTACTCTCAGAAGAATCATAGAAATACACTAAACAGTCTGCAGAAACGCTTCTCAGATTTAAATTTCGGGAAATACAACGTGAGATATTTTCCATAACCGTAGTACTTCGAAGTTAAATGTTTCTCAAAATGCATTATACTACCCAAAGCTGCTGTACTTCTTACCAAGTAAGTTTTTATTGCCATTAATTTTCAGAGTCAACCCCAAACGTGTACTGTACCTTTAAATGGCCTTATCTTGAATTCATTTGTTAATTTTGTTAAACGTATGCAGTTATTTCAACAGGTGGAGTCGGCTCCGTTTCACAGTGACCGGAATGCCACATTCCACACTGTTTTGGTATGGAGTGTCAACCGATAATTCAGAATACGAACAATACCCATAATATGCATTGGAATCACCAAGTGTAGCTCACAACACCTACTCAATGGTAACGGCAAAACAGCCCAACTCGACCGACAATTTGGGTTGTCAATGTAATATCATTTCTGGGTAAATTAAGGGTGTTATTTATGGAAGTTTCAAACTACAATGTATGGTTTTGTATATGGCATGTCCAATCTTGGCATTTTTGTTTACACTTTCGTCCCGGCCGTTTTGATGGCAAAACAGCTCATCTCTGTCTTGAGTCATGTACATTTGATTCTTTCGAGCTAGGCTATTTTGCCATGGAAGTGGGCAAAACAAAATTCATGCCCAAGTAGCGTACACTCAAAAAAAGTGTGTCCGATTCCTTCCTCCATGGTATTTTCCCAACATACATGTCTCTTTACAACTCAAAATAATTGTGTTTTTTTAATAAATCGAGCACATCAGTATCCTTCGCCTCTCTTTTTAATCAACGAGAAAAGCAATAAGGGCTCAGAACGGGAGTTTTTTTTCCTACATTTGTAAAGAAGAAAAAAGATTCAGGACACCTTGTAAGGTTTCCAGACAAAACTGTGCACTTAAGTCCCAAAAGTGTTGCTAATCACTCACGTTTTCGATGCCATTTCTGAGAACGGTTGTATTAGCCATGCCCCTCCACACCATCAGACTGATTGAGTTTAATGTAGTAGGATTGCTGGTCATTAAGCCACTCCTCGTAGCGTATACCCGTTGGAACATCTGGGTTTCCAGACAAAACTGTGCACATTAGTTCCAAAAGTGTTGCTAAACACTCACGTTTTCGATGCCATTTCTGAGAACGGTCGTATCAGCCATGCTCCTCCACACCATCAGACTGGTTGAATGAATGTAGTAGTATCGCTGGTCATAAAGCCACTCCTCGTAGCGTATACCCGATGGAACATCTGGGTTTCCAGACAAAACTGTGCACTTTAGTCCCAAAAGTGTTGTAAACACTCACGTTTTCGATGCCATTTCTGGGAACGGTCGTATGAGCCAAGTTCCTCCACACCATCAGACCGGTTGAATGAATGTAGTAGGATCGCTGGTCATAAGGCCACTCCTCGTAGCGTATACCCGTTGGAACATCTGGGTTTCCAGACCTGTTGGAACATCTGGGTTTCCAGACAAAACTGTGCACTTTAGTCCCAAAAGTGTTGCTAAACACTCACGTTTTCGATGCCATTTCTTAGAACGGTTGTATCAGCCATGCTCCTCCAAACCATCAGACTGGTTGAATGAATGTAGTAGGATCGCTGGTCATAAAGCCACTCCTCGTAGCGTATACTATCCGTTGGAACATCTGGGTTTCCAGACAAAACTGTGCACTTTAGTCCCAAAAGTGTTGCTAAACACTCACGTTTTCGATGCCATTTCTGAGAACGGTTGTATCAGCCATGCTCCTCCACACCATCAGACTGATTGAATGAATATAGTATAATCGCTGGTCATAAAGCCAGTCCTCGTAGCGTATAATATCCTTTGGAACGGTTTGAAGTACGAGACCGTTTTTCCTTTACATAGCACCATGTAATGGTTTACACGGTGCTGTAGCGCAATATGCTGCCAATCAAACCAGGAACACAGGGGCGAACCCTATCTCATTACAACGGGTGCACTGGGTTCTTATACGTGCATTACACAATGCTACATACCAAGTGTACATGCAATTCCATTGGCATTGGGTCATGCCGTCTTCATCCTTTTTTTCACGTTACAATACGTGCAATAACAATACTGAATACTGGTTTGCCACCTTGATCACTGTCTCATTTTTGCTATAGCATGAAGCCCCGGCGGAGGAGCTTTATAAACCTTTTGATTGTTTATAATTTTAATAATAAAAACAAATTTATCAGGCCCAGTATTGCCGCAAAACGGCCTCAAAGCGCAATGTTCAAAAACAAAGCCAAATAAAAGAAAAAAGTGATTAGCAAAATTTGTTTAAACTGCAATATTACATACTTATGGTGGCCCTGAAGGGACTTCAAACAAATATATTTACGTGAATATTTACGTAAATATTCACGATTTTTGCCCTTGAGGCACAATTCGTAAATTTTCACAAGACTATTTACGTTAATATTCACGATTTGTACCCCGAACTCTCGAATATTTACGTTAATATTGACTTGAATATTCACAAATTGTGTTCCAATAGCAAATATTTACGTAAATATTTGCGACTTCGGGCACAACTCGCAAATATTTACGTAAATATTTATGGGAATATTTCCGATTTGGGGCACAATTTGTGAATTTTTACGTAAACATTATTGTGAATATTCAAAAATTGTGCCTTAACGCAAATATTTATGTAAATATTTAAATATTTACGTGATTGTATGCGAATTTGGGCAAAAACTTTGATTATTTACTTAAATGTTCACGTAGATATGTATGCTCGATGTCCCTTCAAGGCCACCATACTAATTTTTGCACAAGAATCCAAATATTTCCTAGGATAAGAGAGTACATATCATTCAAATCCGATACGGTGACATCAGGGGAGGTGCCCGCAACAACTGGGGTCGATTTCACAAAACTCTTCCTAACTTAGGACTAGTCCTAGGCAATGCTAAGACAGTAAGAGATAGGACTAGTCTTAAGTTAGGACCAGTGAGTCATATGTCTTAGCATTGCCTAGGATTAGTCCTAAGTTAGGAAGAGTTTTGTCAAATCGACCCCCGATTTCCCAAATTCGGCTTCTCAAGCTAGGTCGAAATTAATCAATATTCCACAGGCCTGTGGAAATTGTTCATATCCCTTGAAGTCCACTAAAGTGTGGGGACATTTTCAATTCCCAATAGTTTTATATGCATTCAAGACTACATATTCACCATTTTATATTTGAATTTCTAATGTTTTCATCATCAGGGTTTGTTACAAACGTAAACTAGCAAAACAAATTACATGTCATTTGAGTCTTATTTTGTTCTTTTTTGTTTGTTTCTGTGTTAATAATTTTTAAAGCTGGTTTCTAACCTTCACTGTGTTGATGCTCTTGGCATCTCGGTATAGTTGTACCATCTGATGCACTGTGAATGAGTTGTTGGGTATAGGTCAAATCATCCGCCAATCAGCTGGGCCTTTCCTCCCAGCAGATGACTGCTCCTCTGATTTGAATTATTTACTAGTCTGTACTGACCACGGGCAGCCATTATTTTCCTTTAAAATCGCTCTAGAGGGCGGTATATACAATGCCGAACTAGTGTAGATTAATTAATTTCCCCCGAGTATCTACTCTTCAGCAGGCACAATAAATCATTGAAACGGTTTTGAATACAACAGTTAGGAAAATGTGTGCTTATTGGTGAAATTGAGTGGTTGACCAGCCTCTTGCTGGTGGCTTCTGTGATATTGAATGATCGTTGCGACCAAATGAGTTTGAATAATCTATATTTGACCACTGAAGGGTAAACTGTTGAAACTTAAATAGTCTTTTCTTTACTGTGAATGCTGACGCGATGGAACCTTCATTTTAAATGAGTCAGACGTTAGATTGAAGATGTTTTTATTGAAATTGGCAGGAGGGGCATCTATTGGGCCAAAACATATTGTGCGGTTCTATGCTAACATGCAATATATCCACTGTCTTAACCACGCCGTACACCCTAGTCAGCTCATATGCCATGCTATCCTAAGCTGGACCATGCCTTACTTCCTAGAGGGGGTTGTCAATCAACAGGGGCCATTGATTTTACAGCCAATCCAAACGGGTGCCGGACCGGTTATAGCCACTGCCGAAACCGACAATGTACCTTTCCCATGAAATATGCTAATTATACATTCACGCATGCGTACATGGTTGGCAAACGCCGTAGAGTTGTGCACTAGGCAGACGCGCAAACGCGTTTGCGTCACGCCACCATCAGTCCCATACAGAAAGGCGCATAATTCACTCATTTTACTCTGTCAAGCATTTCACTCTGTAAAGATTTGGGTGGATTTAGCATGTCCAAACGGTACATTCTAAACCAAACCGTCTTCTTTTTTTCTTAAAAAAAACTATCCTGTTGTACTTGTACGTGCATATCACTTCTTATGTGTCTCCAAACTACAAGACGATCATCATTAAACTCAACAATAATTTAATAAGTATTTAATGAGTAGTTTAATTTTCATACTCACTTCCTTCACCATGTCAATACTAAAAGCAGATTTTCTCAGAAGACGACTGTGAATTTCACAAATATTTAAAAAAATGTATAATTTCACAACAGTGACTCGTAATATTCGTAAATATGATTCAATCATTCGCTGTAAAGGTTTTAATTTCGTGGCACAAAGAAGTCTAATGTTAACATTGCATTTATGAAAGAATAACACAGCTGTAATTAAAATGGTGATAAACAAAGCAAAGCATTACACTTTCATTGTATGAGTAATGTTTGAAG
Source organism: Pycnopodia helianthoides (assembly GCA_032158295.1). NCBI lineage: Eukaryota > Metazoa > Echinodermata > Asteroidea > Forcipulatida > Asteriidae > Pycnopodia > Pycnopodia helianthoides. The sequence continues at coordinate 15,697 of JASTWB010000040.1, forward strand.
CTTTGCATGGTTTGTGAGACCAGCCAAGACCATGCTGGGACCCTTCCCGCCCAAATGTGCATCCCGCAAGCATAAGCTCCATCACCACCAGCAGTCCAGCATTCTCCTGAAGACGAGCAGAGTATACTGTTCGAAACGACGCGTCGAGACCACACAGGCTCTTTTCAGAGCCACCACTCTCACAAAAGAGATTTACACATGGTTGTACCCGCAAGTTTACTATTTATTTATAGTTCATTCCTATTTTATTGTGTGGTTTCGACTAGTTCAGAGTGATGGTCACATTGATGTAATCCTAGCTATTAGCCAACAATCTGGCCCAGTTCTATAAAGCTGTTTACTGGTAAGCACATTTTTGTGCTCACATAGACAATGTAACCCTTGTTTACAAAAAGAGTGACCTTGTACATTCCATGGCATGTTGTGGCAGGCGAGATACTGCACTGGTCATATGGTAACATTTCAGCAAAATGTTTTCATCATTTCCACTTAAATTCATGAGTTATAAAAATATCGTTTTTTTTAGATGGGATATTAAATTGTGTGGCGACGATCACTAGAATTTAAATAAAATCGGGAAAATTACACCTGAATTGGAATAAACTTGAAACTTGCCAGTCATTAATACTTAATGATAATTTGATTTAACTTTTCAGTCACTGCATAACACTTATGTGACAATACTACAAAGAGTTCACAAATAGGATCATACAATTATCAGAAACTGTCGTCATCACAACTAGTTCTTACATCTCTTTTACAATAATATATATATTTTTAAAATAGAAAGCCTATTTTTGTGTAAACAGCAATTGCCTGTATTTATTATCAAGAATTATATATGTATATAATTTTGTTTTCTTCTTATTTGCATGATGAAAACCCTGTGGAATGCTGGTAAAATATTGTAATATGCTAATTTGCACAAAGCCCTGAACACCAACATGCGCTTCTTCACCTCGAATCATCGAGTACCGTTTAACAAATTGTACAACACTTCATGCTATATAACCAACAGTCGTATAGATGGACTGCAATACGCGTCATTGACCGCCATCTTTGATGTAAAACAATGGAAAAGTGCACGCGTGTACGCGCTACGCACGACTTTCATCCAATGATAGCTCTTCACGCGTGCACAATTCATCAAAGATGGCGGCCGATGACGTCTATTGCAATCCATCTATAGCAATTCCAAATGAGATTTTAGCATTTTAGATTTTTGGGCATGCCTTTGTGCTGATCCGAATGCAACAAAGGGTGTGCACAGCATTGGTAAGATTGAACAAAAAAAATCACAGATTTGCACATGACAAGGTATAAAGATGAACAAGGTGGAAAACTTCCCTTGGAATATTTGTGCATCCAAAATTACATAGTTTGTTTTAGAAATTAGTAAAACACAAAGTTTTGATCCCACTCGATATTTAAAAACAGCAAAAACAAAGGTGTTTTTTTCATTATTTTCTCCTGAATCCGATGACTGATTGAGCTTAAACTTTCACAGGTTTGTTATTTCATGTACATGGGTAACATAAAGTGCGAATACTGGTCTCTGACAATTACCAATGTTGGTCGCGTGCATTAAAGGTATTGTACGCTTTCGGTAAAAGCTCAAAATCAGTCTCGACATTTTGTGTGATTCAACATACGCACGAGAAAAAACAATCCTGTGAAAGTTTGAGCTCAATTGGTCATCGAGGTCACGAGAAAGTAGTGAAAAGAGACCTTATGTGTTTTCTGTTTTTTCCAACATCGAGTTTTTATCACGCGTAATAAAAACTATTGTTTTACTAATTTCTCAGAAACGATAGCATTCTACTTTTTAGGCAGAAATATTTGAAGGAACCCTTTCTACCATTACTTACTTTAAATCATGTAAGTTATGTGTGAATCTGTGGTGAATCTGTGAACGTTGGTGTGCTTCGATGTTTCGACCAATAGTGTACAGGGCCTTTAAAAGGCGGAGCTTGTAAATGGATCAGTCTAATTAAACATCTGAATTTGCATAAATGTAAAAAAACAACAACAACAACAACAACAACAACAACAACAACAACGACACGGCGTCATGGATTTTAAGGTGACGGGTAATTTTTGCTAACCGCACAAAGTTTATCACAACTACTTCTCCACCCAGAAACTAATTCGTGAAAACTTATATATGGTTGTTTTTTCTTTTTTCATAAGCAGCCAAAATATTCATATACAACAGCATGTTTACTATTACAATGTTTCTATATATTCCCATTTTATAAAATAATAATAGCACAACAAAATACAAAATATAAACACATACACGATGTGACCAGCCGCTGTCACTTTTAAGGCTTACAAGCAAAGATTAATTCGCTTATAATATGCTTATGATACTATCATGCCACCATAACAGAGCATCCATTCTTAAATGCGAGGCAGAATTCATGGCGCTGCTGAAGCAATACTTTTCGGCTAAGCAAAAATATGTAGGATACCAGTCACAGATAGTGCATTTGGAATGGTGTTTCAGCTAGTAACCTTATTTTGGTAAGTGTAATTTTACTGTGGTTAGCTACTTTTTATGCTTAAAGGCAGTGGATATTTTTGGTAATTACTCAAGAAATACAATACCATCCAAATTTACTGAGAGCACCTGAGAGCTGCTGACAGTTGTGAGAAACGACTCCCTCTTAAGTAATGTAGTTTTTGACAAAGTGGTCATTTCTCACTACAATACTGGAATCTCAGGCATTTGAAAACACACAATTCTATGCAACATGGGTTTTTTTTCTTTCGTTATTTTCTTGCAACTTCGTTGACCAATTTAGCCAAAAATGTATTATTTTAAGCATACAATGGGATACACAAAGTGAGGATGCTGGTCTTTCACAATGACCAAAATTATATTCTGCCTTTTAAAGCAGCTCTATGAAATAGGGCCCATGTTAGAACGGTATCGTGAGCATTCTTTAACAATTTAGGCAATGAAAGCTTAACTTGTAAGTGACGGTGGCTATAGGTGAATCGGGTGATACACACAATTCCAAAAAATGTATCAAATAAGAACTGAAACATCTAAGCCGACTCCTTGATAGCAAGGTGAATGGTTTTACACTTTTTAGAACAAACGCAGATTCCTTCTTTCATTGAAAAAAAGGACACACAAAATATACATATTAATTATTTCAGTTTTTCCACTAAAAAAATTGAAAGACTAAAAAGTAAACAGAGGTGCACGATGTACAAGTCTTCTGCTTTCATCTGATGATTCTACAATAGAAATATCAACATTTTTACTCGAAAATTGTACACAGCCTCTTGATAATCAAGAGTGAAGTTTTCTTTTAAACCACTGGCTCTTTTCAGAACCACCACAACCATAGAGAGATTATTTTCATGTACGTATTTTGTTACTGCAAACCTTACTAGATTGTATATACACCAAGCAAAGTTCAAATCCTACTCATGTACATGGTGTTACCGCAAGTTTTACTAGATTGTATATACACCAAGCAAAGTTCAAATCCTACTCATGTACATGGTGTTACCGCAAGTTTTACTAGATTGTAAATACACCAAGCAAAGTTCAAATCCTACTCATGTACATGGTGTTACCGCAGACCTTACTAAATTGTATCTCCACCATGCAAAGTTTCAAATCCTACTCATGTACATGGTGTTACCGCAAACCTTACTAGATTGTATCTCCACCATGCAAAGTTTCAAATCCTACTCATGTACACGGTGTTACCGCAAACTTTAATAGATTGTATATCCACCATGCAAAGTTTCAAATCCTACTCATGTAAATGTTGTTACCGCAAACCTTACTAGATTGTATCTCCACCATGCATCAGTTTCAAATCCTACTTGAAAGTAACAATTTCACACTAATCGAGGGCGTTAGACTAAAGCGAGTGGTCAAAGCCTAGCATACTGCATGCACATAAATGAGGATGTCCAACAATGTGCAAGTGTTTGACAAAAAGACAAATTCACATAAACACAGAAATTCTTGTGCCTCTCTAAATATGATATTAATAATACTGTTAATAATAACAGCTACGCATTAGGCGCTTTTTAAACATTGTTTCGAAGCACCTTACACTATTACTAACCATGTTCATTGGGCGTTAGGCATTCCTGAAACATTCCTTCGGAGTATGCAGCACCGGCAGCCGACATGGCACACGGAGTACTAAACATTCACGTCAACAACATTTACCTTTGCAGGTATCTGTTATTCCTGGGTGATGGGAAGCAATTACAGTTAAGTGTCTTGCCCAAAATCACAAGTGTCACGACCGGAATTTAAACCTACAGGCTGATTGTCTCGGCCATCAGAACTTGACTTTCGATGAGAATATTTTATGGAGGTAAGGACCGGAGGCGCGGATAAAGCTCCCCTAGATTTCTTAGGGAGTTTTTTTTGTAAGACCTGGAAACAAATACTCATCAAGCTTGCAAACATGGATTCTAATTCCATCTGTAATTGTAAAAAAAAAATAAAAAAATAACAAACTACCTAGAACTTAAAAATGTTGCAGTGTTTTGGCAGTTTTCAATGACCCTAGAATGAAAGAGACAAAAGGAAACAAGCTGATCAGCTAAAAAGTTGTAAATAAGTTATGCATAACTAGTCAGAACTAAAATTGAATAACAAACTTGATATTCGAGGAGGTGGAATGAACAAGTTTTTGCAGGAAACTACACCAACTCATTGGATTTTAATTTAGTCCTCTAGCTATGGTGATGTGAGGTTTTAAAAATTGTTTGCTACATATGAACATAACTTTTTTACTTTTGTTTCAGAATCTGTAACTTGTTTCAGTTTTAAGTATCAGAACAATGTCTTACGAATACAGAACTTTGATCCTAGTTGCTGTTGCCAGCGGGGCAACAAACCCAGCTGCCATGGATGGCTGAACGATCAGATCCGGCGACCTCGGGTTTCCATTGATGGCCTTCGCTTCAACCAAGTGACAAATACGAAAGGAGTCAGCGTGAGCGCAGCCAATGAAGATGGTATCTGTGAACTTCACATCGCGAGACTGATTGGAATCGCGGTTGACGCCCTGGCAGTATATGTCGTAATGAAGAGCCCCCGGGGTGTACGCCCACTTCAGGGTAGCACAGAGAGACAGGTGGGCATCACCCTTTGAGGAGATGGATAGTGGTGGGTGCCAGGAGAGGTCAACGCACCCTAGGTTGGTGACTTGAGTGGTCTGATCACGCAGGGCTAGAGGGTGACAGATCTGCAATGGAAAGGAATAAATATTACCTCATGCGTATTCATAGGTTATACTAAACACTCAAGGAGATATTAGTTGTCCCGCATGTTGCTTTTTCTCATAAAATCTTTTTTAACAAGCTCCACCAGATTTGATAATTCAGCACCAAGAGTGTCATTAGTGACAGACAATGGTGCATTATACAAAATGTACACTATGTTCAGTACTTTTGTTATTACTTCCCTTGTCTACATTAATGATAACAATTTATAAAGCACACAAATCCACAAACGTGCTCGTGGCACTAATATATAAAATTCAAGGATAAATCTGAAAACACAGAGAAACAACATCATGCAAATGCTTCAATGAAAATTTACATGAATACATATTCATAAGTTACACTGATCACTCTCAAGGAGATGTTGATAAAACGTATTCATAAGTTATACTGATCACTCAATGGCTGTGCCCTACTTGGTGTTCTGATTAGTAGACGGTCTTCATAATTGAAAACCTTTTTCAACTTTCTCACAGGTCATCAACTTGCCTAAAATATTTCCACCAGGGTCCAATTTCATAAAGTCTGTAAGCACAAAAACTAGCTAAGCACAGAAAAATCTAGCTTATTTGAAACAGGTAACTAGCCAAAATGTCATCAAGTTCACACTGTTGCCACTGGTTCCCAACTCAGTTTTTTGCTCAGCAAATTTCTTTGCTTAGCAGCTTTTTTTCTGCTTAATGGCTGTAAGAAATCGGGACCTGGATAAGATGCACATTAAATAATTGGTACAAGTTCCAAGTTACAACGATGTACAATTTTTTTTAAAGGAATATTACGTTGTCCATCTACCTTAATTTCCCCGACCCGGACACTGTAAGATTTTTTGCTTGCATCCGATGCCTTATGAAAGCACATGACTCCTATCTCAGTCACCTTGCTGTAATGTTTTTATTCTCAATATTCACAGTGCTTTTTACATTGTAAATTACCAGAATCTCTCTTTTACGTAGTTTGTATTTTAAAATGCCTATATGTGCTATTATAGTTTTTATTAGGCTACATGTAGTTCTGATATTTTTATACTACAAGCCAACTGTTATAAGTGTCCATAATGACCATTCTGTATGTTTCTTAAATTGTGGCATCAGGAGATTAACTTCACAGTAATTTAGTTTACTTTTCTTAAAATCCCTCAGAGGTGCTACTTTTTCGTTTTGTTTTTCTCCCCTATATGTATGCATTTGTTTTCTTTTTTTTCGTTCTAATTCTGTGTTGTTTTTGCATTTTTACCTGTGAAATTAGTAAATGAAATGAAATGAAACCGGACTCCTTCAGCAAGAAATGCTTGTCAACAAGTTACAAAAGAGAAAATGAAAATTTAAATGTGATTTCTAACTTTGCCCTAATACTTGGGTCATATCTTTGGACATCTTGACCATTTTTTTGCTACCTTTTTTTCTTGATGGATTTGACTTCAGGAACCATTTAAAAGAAAAATAAGCTCCTCTGAAATGTGATATTACTTTTTTTTTTATAGCGCACTGTTCAGCATCTTGAAAAACTTAAATTGTAATAGCTCTGGCACCAAAAGACCTAGACGGTCAAAAGTGATGTCTCTTTTCACTATATCTGGCATGACAAATACATTGGAGTGGTAATTGTAAGGTTTGGGGACCATCTTGAACTCTAAATCTAAGATGGCCACCGTCGCCATCTTGAAAAACATAACTTTCATTAGCTCTGGCACTAGATGACCTAGACAGACAAAAGAGATGTCATTTTCCAAACACTGTAATGATATTCAGGGGTGAGAGTCATTTCTGACCAACAAAGTCTGCAACTTGGATCCAGGGCCCAATTTCATAGAGCTGCTTAAGCACAAAAAGTAGCTCAGCACAACAACATTCTGCTTACCAGAATAAGGTTACCAGCCAAACTACAATGTCACGTGTACAATTCGTGACTGGTATCCTGCTCATTTCTGTTTAGCAGACAATCGTTAAGCAACATTTTCAGCTTAAGCAACTCTATGAAATTGGACACTGGAATTAAACAGAGGACAAGGAGGCCATGGCTTCTGTTGCCCCGGGTCTTGGCCTTTGCCTTTTCCCATGGACTTTACTGGAAGTGCCCTTTGCAAAGATGAAATTCCAGGCCTGATATTAAAGTTAGGGCAAATGTAAATTTGTGAAATAATTCAGGGCCCAATTTCATAGAGCTTCTTAAGCACAAAAAGTAGGTAAGCACAAACAAATTATTATTATTATTATTATTATTTATTCGACCAAAACAAAACACAATGAACAAACACGGTATGAAAAACAAAAACTAAGCAAAACAAAATGTTGATGACCATAACAACTTACTTGCCAACTTGAATTCTTGGACTCCGAGCTGCAACACAAGGTAGGCAGGTTAAAATCACCCTCACATCAATGCCCGATTTTTTCAAGCTTACAACCTTGGATAGCCCCACACGAGGGCTCTCTTCAGGTCCAAACGCCATGGCTGAAAGAATTTTGTAAGTAACGCCAGTGGCTAAAATAGTAGGCCTACCCCGAGCCAAGATCAAAAAGTGACGGGCCTCAAGACGGCGCGCTACCTCGTGCCGAAGTAATGGCAAGAAATAAGTTTAGTTGGGGGGACCATAACTTATGAACTAAGCATGCTAGAGAGACAAAATTTGCACCATAATCTACCTTGGATAGTCACTCGTCCGAAAATCCAACTTTTATGGTCCTTTTTAGGCATCTCCAGATCGGAAATCGCAGGCGAGCAGGGGTACTACAAAGTCCTCGCAAAAGCTTACCAACTTGAATTATTGGACTCCGAGCTGCATTACAAGATATGCATGTTAAAATCACCCTCACTTCAATGCCCGATTTTTTCAAGCTTACACCCTTGGATAGTCCCACACGAGGGCTCTCTTCAGGTCCAACACCGTGGCTGAAAGAATTTTGTAAGCGACGCTAGTGGCTATGATAGTAGGCCTACCCCACGCCAAGATCAAAAAGTGACAGGGCCTCAAGACGGCGCGCCAGTTGAATTGACGGTGCAGAACGATAGATTAAATATCCCCGAAGACCCTTTTCGCGTGGGAAGAAATCCAATTCCCCAAACCCTGGCTATTATGAGCTTTTTGCGAGATGGTGACGTCATGGTTTTGTCCCGAAAAAGCTCAATATATCCCAGATAGAGAGTTGCGGACTTGAAAATTATATGGTCAGCATCGGGGAAGGTGCCCGCAAAAAGTGATTGCAGAAATTGGGCTTTCGGCATGGGTCGAATTTTGTGAATATTGATAAGGGTACTACCTTACAGCTTTTTTAATGGCGAGTCAAAACAAAAAAAGTTGAATTGACGGTGCAGAACGATGGATTAGATATCCCCGAAGACCCTTTTCGTGTTGGAAAAATGCCAATTCCCCAAACCCTGGAAATTATGAGCTTTTGGCGAGTTGGTGACGTCATGGTTTTGTTCCGAAAAAAGCTTAATATATCCTAGGATAAGAGAGTTGCGGACTTGAAAATTATATGGTCAGCATCGGGGGAGGTGCCCGCAAAAAGTGATTGCAGAAATTGGGCATTTCGGCATGGTTCGAATTTTGTGAATATTGATAAGGGTACTACCTTACAGCTTTTTTAATGGCGGGTCAAAACAAAAAGTTGAATTGACGGTGCAGAACGATAGACTAGATATCTCCGAAATGCCAATTCCCAAAACCCTGGCAATTGTGAGCTTTTTTGCGAGATGGTGACGTCTTGGTTTTGTCCCGAAAAAGCTCAATATATCGAGAGTTGCGGACTTGAAAATTATATGGGCTGCATCAGGGGAGGTGCCCGCAAAGTGTGATTGCAGAAATTGGGCTTTTCGGCGTGGGTCGAATTTTGTGAATATTGATAAGGGTACTACTACCTTACAGCTTTTTTTTAATGGCGGGTCAAAAAAATTGACGGTGCAGAACGATAGATCAGATATCACCGAAGACCCTATTCGTGTGGGAAAAATGTCAATTCCCAAAACCCTGGCAATTATGAGCTTTTTGCGAGATGGTGACGTCATGGTTTTGTCCCGAAAAAAAGTTTAATCTATCCTAGGATAAGAGAGTTGCGGACTTTAAAATCATTTGGGCAGCATCAGGGGAGGTGCCCGCAAAAAGTGATCACAGAATTTGGGCTTTTCAGCATGGGTCGAATTTTGTGAATAATCCAAAGTTAATTACCCTACAACTTTTTTAATGGCGGGTCAAAAAACCAAAGTGCGCATTGACCGTTCAGAACGATAGAGTAGGTATCCCCGAAGACCCTTTCTGTGTGGGCACATGGCCACACTGCGTGCTTAAGAAAATTACACCCTTGGGAAGCCCTACCCAAGTTCTCTCTTCTCGTCCAAACGCTGTGGCTGTAATGATTTTGCAAGCAAAGTTAGTGGCTGACAGGGTAGGCTTACCCCATGGGCAAAAGCAAAAAATGCCGGAAATCTCAAGACAACGCGACATGTCAGGCCGAATAAATTTAAATAAATTAGACCATAACTCATGAACTAAGCACGCTAAAGAGACAACATTTGTACCTGACTCTGCCTTGGTCAGTCACTCGTCCGAACATCTAACTTTTATGATCCTTGTCTGGCATCTTCAGTCCGGAAATTACAGGCTAGCGGGGGAACTCCGAAGTCCTGGCGAGAGTACTTTCAACTGGATTTCTGTACTTCGAGCTGAAACACGAAGTATGCACGTTCAAATCACCCTCACTTCATTGCAGGACTTTTTCAAGCCTACAACCTTGGAAAGCCCCACCCAAGGGCTCTCTTCACGTCCAAACGCCGTGGCTGTGATGATTTAGCAAGAGACCTGAGTGGCTGAGAGAGTAGGTTTACCCCATGGACAAAAGCAAAAAGTGCCGGAAATCTCAACACGGCGCGACATGTCAGGCCGAATAATTGCAAGAACATTTTTTAGTTAAGTTTGAGCATAACTTATTAACTAAGCATGCTAGAGAGACAAAATTTGTACCTGATTCTGCCTTGGTTAGTCACTCGTCCGAACATTGAACTTTTATGGTCCTTTTCTGGCATCTTCAGACCCCAAATCAAAGGCGAGCGGGAGTACTCCGAAGGTCTCGCAAAAGCTTGTTCAACAGGATTGGTGTACTCTCAGCTGAAACACAAAGTATACAAGTTCGATTCAACCTCACATCATTGCTGGATTTGTTCAAGCTTTACACCTGTCTATTGGAAAGCCCTTTTCAAGGGCTCGCTTCAAGTTGAAACGCCGTCGCTGTGATGATTTTTTAAGCGATGCGAGTGGCTGAAAGAGTAGGCCTACCCCCAGGGTAAAAGCAAAAAACGCCGACACGACAAGTCATGCCGAATAATGGCAAGAAATAAATTTAGTTAAGTTTCACCATAACTCTTAAACTAAGCATGTTAGAGAGACGAAAATTCAGACTGAAATTCACAGGCGAGCGGGGTTACCTCGAAGGCCTCGCAAAAGCATGTTCAACTGAGTTTCTGTACTCTCAGAAGAAACACAAAGTATGCAGGTTCAAATTACCCTCACATCATAGCTCGAATTTGTATAGATTTGCACCATTGGAAAGCCCCGCCCAAGGGCTCCCTTCAGGTTGAAACGCCGTGGTTGTGATAATTTTGTAAGCAAAGCGAGTGGCTGAGACATTAGGGCTACCCCCAGGGCAAAATCAAAAACCACCGGCGCCTCATCCCGGCACGACATTGCCATGCCGAATAATGGCAAGAAATAAATGTAGTTAAGTTTGACCATAACTCATGAACTAAGCATGCTAGTGAGACGAAATTTGTACCTGACTTTGCCTTCCATTGTCCTGCCATCTTTTGAACGTTTTTTTGTTTGTTTACACAGTGCTGTAATTAGGAGAAAAACAAAACATGCACGTTCAAATCACCCTTATATTAATATCGATGTATTTTTACAAGTTATATACCTTTTGAAAGCCTGTCACAAGGGCTATCTCAAAATGTACATGCTGACCATCACCTTGTGAGTTAAAAGGTGATGATATATTTGCTCTTCCAAATCATATTGCAAAACAATAATTTATAAAATTCCCACCTTGTTAATTAATGGAGAATCATGTATGTAAACTAAAGCTTTAAAGAACGTATGGGGCGATAATTATGTGTAGTTCTTAATAGGAAAGGGGGCGGGGTTTGTGGTTAAGTTAAAGGGCAAAACCAGAAGGGGAACAGGTGTTGGGAGGGGGTGGGGTCTGGAAAGGATGGTTTGTGTGAAGAGGAGACTGCCAAAAATAAAACTGGAGTGAAATGCACCGTGGAGCGGGAAATTCGGAACCAGATGCGGTGCTAGCAAAAATAGATTGCCAGCTAGGGAGTGAAGGGAAGACACATGTCGGTGTGGACTCTGGTAGTAAATCATCCCCTGACTGTTTGGATGTTGCTTTTTGGTGGACGACAAGTGTATCCGTTATCCAAGTACTCAAGGCAATGGTTAGAACAGAGCTAATTACTTTTTAAATGTTTTTATGTAACCACATGACGGAAAGAGAGGGTCTTTTTTAAGGAAAGGGGGGGGGGGTTGAAAGGGGAAGGGGTTGTTGGAACTCGCTAAAAAGAGCTTTTGTTCATGTTGGGACGTAGCCACTGAAAATAATTTTATAATATCCATTTATGTGCTTCGGGAGTCCGGCGTTTATCGTGTGTCTTTGAAAAAACACTGCTTCTTCGACAAATCTTGTCATGGCCCAAACTGCACTACATTTCGTGCACTGTGTAACAAGGTACAGTAAGCGGAATTTTGGCGTTTATGTCTTAGAGGAAACATGTCTGTTATTGTCTGTATTATAGAAATGGAAATAGGCCCAAAATACCATTCTGCGCGTGGTCCATCAGAGCCAAATAAGAAAATGAAGAAAACATTTTACCGTTTAATGTTTGATATTCTGTTATTTTTTACAAAAATTGTAATGAAACATTGAATAAAGGAAGTGGTGTATATTTTTTAAATATATTTTGTTGCATATTTCTGGTGAACAGTCAATCAAAATGTGGGGGGGGGGGGACATCTGATATGCTGTCCCCCCCCAGTCTAAAAAGTGGGGGGACATGCCCCCCCCCCGTCCCCCGACCATCGACGCCCTTGGTTTCAGGAGAGTGTAACTCAATCAGCTGTCTGTCCTGTGAAATTAAGCTGTATTCACTAAAGTCTGTTGTTAGAGTGAAAGCCCTTCTTGAACCCAAACTTATATTTAAAGATAACCCCATTTTGATAATATTGAAGACAGTAAAGCCTCATATATTGCAATCAGTGTGCTTCTAAAGCAGGCACAGTAGTCGTCAAGTTTAGACTGACAATTTTCAAATCCATAAGTATGTGTTTATACATGTATAGGTCAAAATGAGGAAGACAAACCCTTGAGAATTAATCAAATGGAATCAAAGCTAGTTTTTGAAAAATTGTTTTAAATGAACTCCAGCAAATATTACGTTTTCTTTACTCTCGTTTAAGTAGCTCTTTAACACAATTATTTATGAAGTCACTCGAATTGGGATAATTATACAATAAGTGTTTTCAATCAGCCTTAGTAAGAACGGACAATCTCTAGGCCTGTCTGTGAAGTTGTCAACTGATGTGCATTTAAATGTGCTGCATACGTTTTGTAATTGGAGCCTACTGATTTTGTTAATCCTATATAAATGTAGGTGCATACAATAAAACTAACATGTGAAAATTTAACTTCAAAAGGTGGTCGCGTTTTTGAGATATTACCGAATAACCGAAGCGAATATTTCCATGCAGGAAGAATATTCCCCATAGTCTGCAGAAACGCTTCTCAGATATCAATTTTGGGAAATACAAAGTCATATATTTTCCATAACCGTAGTACTTCGTAGTTAAACGTTTCCCAAAATGCATTATACTACCCAAAGCTGCTGTACTTCTTACCAAGCAAGTTTTTATTGCCATTCATTTTCAGAGTAATTCCCAAACGTGTGTTGTGCCTTTAAATGGATTTATCTTGAATTCATTTGTTAGTTTTGTTAAACGTATGCAGTTATTTCAACAGGTGGAGTCGGCTCCGTTTCACGGTGACCGGAATGCCACATTCCACACTGTTTTGGTACTGGAGTGGTCAACCGATAATTCAGAATACGAACAATACCCATAATATGCATTGGAATCACCAAGTGTAGGTCACAACACCTACACATTGGTAACGGCAAAACAGCCCAACTCGACCGACAATTTGGGTTGTCAGTATAATATAATTTCTGTGTAAATTAAGGGTGTTTTTTCTGGAAGTTTCAAACCACAATGTATGGTTTTGTATATAGCATGTCCCATCTTGGCATTTTTTTAAAGCTCATCTCTGTCTTTAGTCATGTACATTTGATTATTTCAAGCTAGGCTATTTTGCCATGGAAGTAGGCAAAACAAAATTCATGCCCAAGTAGCGTACACTCAAAAACAGTGTGTCCAATTCCTTCTTCCATTGTTTATTCCCAAAATACATGTTTCTTTAAAACTCGAAATAAATGATTTTTTTTAATAAATCGAGCACATCAGTAACCTTCGCCACTCATTTTAGTCAATGAAAAAAACAATATGGGCTCAGACGATTTTTCCTACATTTCTAAAGAAGAAAACAAATTCAGGATACCTTGTGAGGTTTCCAGACAAAACTGTGCACTTTAGTCCCACAAGTGTTTATAAACACTCACGTTTTCGATGCCATTTATGAGAACGGTTGTATCCGCCATGCTCCTCCAAACCAACAGACTGATTGAATGAATGTAGTATGATTGCTGGTCATAAAGTCACTCCTCATAGCGTATAGTACCTGTTGGAACATCTGGGCTTCCAGACAAAACTGTGCACTTTAGTCCCAAAAGTGTTGCTAAACACTAACATTTTCGATGCCATTTCCGAGAACGGTTGTATCAGTCATGCTCCTCCACACCATCAGACTGGTTAAATGAATGTAGTAGGATCGCTGGTCATAAAGTCACTCCTTGTTGCGTATAGTACCCGTTAGAACGTTTTGAAGTATGAGACCCTTTTTCCTTTACACAGCACCATGTAATGGTTTACACGGTGCTGTAGCGCAATATGCTGCCAATCAAACCAGGAACACAGGGGCGAACCCATCTCTTTACAAGTGCACTGGGTTCTTATACGTGCATTACACAATGCTACAAACCAAGTGTACATGCAATTACATTGGCATTGTGTCATGCCGTCTTCGTCCTTTTTTTCACGTTACAATTACGTGCAGTAACAATACTGATACTGGTCTGCCACCTTGATCACTGTCTCATTTTTGCTATAGCATGAAGCCCCGTCGGAGGAGCTTTATAGACCTTTCTATCGTTGATAATTTTAATAATAAAAACAAATTTATCTAGCACAGTATTGCCACAAAACCAAATAAAAGACAAAAGTGATTAGCATAATTTTTTTTAAATTACAAAACTACATACTTATGGTGGCCCTGAAGGGCCATCAAACAAAAATATTTACGTGAATAGTTACGTAAATATTCACGATTTCTGCCCCTATTCGCAAATATTCACGTACACATTTGCACTTCAGGCACAAGTCGTAAATTTTCACGTAACTATTTACGTAAATATTCACGAATATTTACGTTAATATTTACTTGAATATTCACAACTTGTGTTCCAATAGCAAATATTTACGTAAATATTTGCAACTTTGGGCACAACTCGCAAATATTAACGAATTTTGAATGCAACAGTTTGAGAAATGTGTGCTTATTGATGAAATTGAGTGGTTGACCAGCCTCTTGCTGTTGGCTTCTGCGATATTGAATGAACGTTGCGACCTAATAAATTTGAATTATCTTTATTTGACCACTGAAAGCTAAGGTAAACTGTTGAAACTGAAATAGTCTTTTCTTTACTGCTGAATGCTGACGCGATGAAACATTCATTTTAAATGAGTCAGACGTTAAATTGAAGATCTTTTTATTGAAATTGGCAGGAGGGGCATCTATTGGGGTCAAAACTTATTATGCGATTCTATGCTAACACTGCAATATATGTCCATTGTCTTAACCACGCCGTACACACTAGTCAGCTAATATGCCATGATATCCTAAGCTGGACCATGCCTTACTTACTAGAGGGGGTTGTCAATCAACAGGGGCCATTGATTTTACAGCCAATCCAAACGGGTACCGGACCGGTTATAGCCACTGCCGAAACCGACAATGGACTTTTCCCATGAAATGTGATAATTATACATTCACGCATGCGTACATGGTTTGCAAACGCCTTAGAGTTGTGCACTAGGCAGACGCGCAGACGCGTTTGCGTCACGCCACCATCAGTCCCATAGAGAAAGGCGCACAATTCACTCATTTTACTCAGTCAAGCATTTCACTCCGTAAACATTTGGGTGGATTTAGCATGTCCAAACGGTACATTCTAAACCAAACCGTCTTCTTTTTTTCTTCAAAAAACTATTCTGTTGTACTTTTACGTGCATATCACTTCTTATGTGTCTCCAAACTACAAGACGATCATCATTAAACTCAACAACAATTTGATAAGTATTTAATGAGTAGTTTAATTTTCATACTCACTTTCTTCACCATGTCAATTCTAAAAGCAGATTTTCTCAGAAGAAAACTGTGAATTTCACAGGTATTTACAAAAATGTATAATTTCACATCAGGGTAAATCTCTGATCAAAAGAAGTATAATGTTAACATTGCATTTATGAATGTTTTTACACTTTTGACTAGACTAAGTTCGGGATAAATTTCAAATTAAATTTTATTTATTTTCAATTTCCAAAAATAGAAACCCTCAAGGGTCTCGAACCCTGAAGCTTTTTCTTCAGAGTCCGAAGTCCTGCCACTGGACCACTGCTGCTATTACACTTTTGATTAGACTACGTTCGGGTTAAATTTCAAAACTAATTTTATTTATTTTCAAAATAAGAAAACCTCACAGTGTCTCGAACCCTGAACCTTTTTTCTTCAGAGTCAGGAGTCCTGCCACTGGACCACTGCTGCTCTTACACTTTTGACTAGACTACGTTCGGGTTAAATTTCAAATTTAAATTTTATTATTTTCAATTTCCAATAATAAGAAAGCCTACAGGGTCTCGAACCCTGAACCTTTTTCTTCAGAGTCAGGAATCCTGCCACTGCACCACAGCTGCTCTTACACTTTTTGATTAGACTACGTTCGGGTTAAATTCAAAATTAATTGTATTTATTTTCAAAATAAGAAAACCTCACAGTGTCTCGAACCCTGAACCTTTTTTCTTCAGAGTCAGGAGTCCTGCCACTGGTCCACTGCTGCTCTTACACTTTTGACTAGACTACGTTCGGGTTAAATTTCAAATTTAGTTGTATTTATTTTCAATTTCCAAAATAAGAAACCCTACAGGGTCTCGAACCCTGAACCTTTTTCTTCGGAGTCAGGAGTCCTGCCCTGGACCACTGCTGCTCTTACACTTTTGACTAGACTACGTTCGGGTTTAATTTCAAATTAAAATTGTATTTTTTTCAATTTCCAAAATAAGAAAGCCTACAGGGTCTAGAACCCAAAACCTTTTTCTTCAGAGTCAGGAGTCCTGCCTCTGGACCACTGCTGCTCTTACACTTTTGACTAGACTACGTTCGGGTTAAATTTCAAATTTTATTTTATTTATTTTCAATTTCCAAAATAAGAAACCCCTACAGTCTCTCCAACCCTGAACCTTTTTCTTCAGAGTCAGGAGTCCTGCCTCTGGACCACTGCTGCTCTTACACTTTTGACTAGACTACGTTCGGGTTAAATTTCAAATTTAATTGTATTTTTTTCAATTTCCAAAATAAGAAAACCCTACAGGGTCTCGAACCCGGAACCTTTTTCTTCGGAGTCAGGAGTCCTGCCACTGGACCACTGTTGCTCTTACACTTTTGACTAGACTACGTTCGGGTTAAATTTCAAATTTAATTTATTTATTTTCAATTTCCAAAATAAGAAACCCTACAGGGTCTCGAACCCTGAACCTTTTTCTTCAGAGTCAGGAGTCCTGCCTACTGGACCACTGCTGCTCTTACACTTTTGACTAGACTGCGTCGGGTTAAATTTCAAATTTTATTTTATTTATTTTCAATTTCAAAATAAGAAACCCCTACAGGGTCTCAACCCTGAACCTTTTTCTTCAGAGTCAGGAGTCCTGCCCTGGACCACTGCTGCTCTTACACTTTTGACTAGACTACGTTCGGGTTAAATTTCAAATTTAATTTGTATTTATTTTCAATTTCCAAAATAAGAAACCCCTACAGGGTCTCGAACCCTGAACCTTTTTCTTCGAGTCAGGAGTCCTGCCACTGGACCACTGTGCTCTTACACTTTTGACTAGACTACGTTCGGGTTAAATTTCAAATTTAATTTTATTTATTTTCAATTTCCAAAAATAAGAAACCCCTACAGGGTCTCTCAGACCCTGAACCTTTTTCTTCGGAGTCAGGAGTCCTGCCTCTGGACCACTGCTGCTCTTACACTTTTGACTAGACTACGTTCGGGTTAAATTTCAAATTTAAATTTTATTTATTTTCAATTTCCAAAATAAGAAACCCTACAGGGTCTCGAACCCTGAACCTTTTTCTTCAGAGTCAGGAGTCCTGCCACTGGACCACTGCTGCTCTTACACTTTTGACTAGACTACGTTCGGGTTAAATTTCAAATTAAATTTTATTATTTTCAATTTCCAAAATAAGAAACCCCTACAGTGTCTCCAACCCTGAACCTTTTTCTTCAGAGTCAGGAGTCCTGCCTCTGGACCACTGCTGCTCTTACACTTTTGACTAGACTACGTTCGGGTTTAAATTTCAAATTTAATTGTATTTATTTTCAATTTCCAAAATAAGAAACCCTACAGGGTCTCGAACCCGAACCTTTTTCTTCGGTCAGGAGTCCTGCCACTGGACCACTGTTGCTCTTACACTTTTGACTAGACTACGTTCGGGTTAAATTTCAAATTTAAATTTTATTATTTTCAATTTCCAAAATAAGAAAGCCTACAGGGTCTCGAACCCTGAACCTTTTTCTTCAGAGTCAGGAGTCCTGCCTCTGGACCACTGCTGCTCTTACACTTTTGACTAGACTGCGTTCGGGTTAAATTTCAAATTTATTTTATTTATTTTCAATTTCAAAAAAGAAACCCCTACAGGGTCTCCAACCCTGAACACTTTTTTTCAGAGTCAGGAGTCCTGCCTCTGGACCACTGCTGCTCTTACACTTTTGACTAGACTACGTTCGGGTTAAATTTCAAATTTAATTGTATTTATTTTCAATTTCCAAAATAAGAAACCCCTACAGGGTCTCGAACCCTGAACCTTTTTCTTCAGAGTCAGGAGTCCTGCCACTGGACCACTGCTTGCTCTTACACTTTTGACTAGACTACGTTCGGGTTAAATTTCAAATTTAATTTTATTTATTTTCAATTTCCAAAATAAAACCTACAGGGTCTCGAACCTGAACCTTTTTCTTCGAGTCAGGATCCTGCCCTGGACCACTGTGCTCTTACACTTTTGACTAGACTACGTTCGGGTAAATTTCAAATTTAATTTTATTTATTTCAATTTCCAAATAAAACCCCTACAGGGCCCTGAACCTTTTTCTTCGGAGTCAGGAGTCCTGCCACTGGACCACTGTTGCTCTTACACTTTTGACTAGACTGCGTTCGGGTAAATTTCAAATTTAATTTATTTATTTTCAATTTCCAAAATAAGAAACCCTACAGGGTCTCGAACCCTGAACCTTTTTCTTCAGAGTCAGGAGTCCTGCCTCTGGACCACTGCTGCTCTTACACTTTTGACTAGACGGTTAAATTTCAAATTTAATTTTTTTTTTCAATTTCCAAAATAAGAAACCCTACAGGGTCTCGAACCTGAACCTTTTTCTTCAGAGTCAGTAGTCCTGCCACTGGACCACTGTGCTCTTACACTTTTGACTAGACTACGTTCGGGTTAAATTTAAATTATTTTTATTTATTTCAATTTCCAAATAAGAAACCTACAGGTCTCGAACCCTGAACCTTTTTCTTCAGAGTCAGGAGTCTGCCACGGACAACTGCTGCTCTTACACTTTGATAGACTACGTTCGGGTAAATTTCAAATTTATTTTATTTTTTTCAATTTAAAAATAAAAACCCTACAGGGTCTCGAACCCTGAACATTTCTTCAGAGTCAGGAGTCCTGCCACTGACCACTGCTGCTCTTACACTTTTGACTAGACTACGTTCGGGTTAAATTTCAAATTTAATTTTATTTATTTCATTTCCAAAATAAGAAACCTACAGGGTCTCGAACCCTGAACCTTTTTCTTCAGAGTCAGGAGTCCTGCCACTGGACCATGCTGCTCTTACACTTTTGACTAGACTACGTTCGGTTAAATTTCAAATTTAATTTTATTTATTTTCAATTCCAAAAAAAAACCCTACAGGGTCTCGAACCTGAACCTTTTTCTCGAGTCAGGAGTCTGCACTGGACCACTGCTGCTCTTACACTTTTGACTAGACTCGTTGGTAATTCAATTTTTTTATTTTTTCAATTTCAAAAAGAAACCCTACAGGGTCTCGAACCTGAACTTTCTTAGAGTCAGAGTCCTGCCACTGGACCACTGCTGCTCTTACACTTTGACTAGACTACGTTCGGGTTAAATTTCAAATTTAATTTATTTATTTCATTTCCAAAATAAGAAACCCTACAGGTCTACGAACCCTGAACCTTTTTCTTCAGAGTCAGGAGTCCTGCCACTGGACCACTGCTGCTCTTACACTTTTGACTAGACTCCGTTTGGGTTAAATTTCATTTTTTTAAATTTTTTATTTTCAATTTCAAAAATAAGAAACCCTACGGGTCTCGAACCCTGAACCTTTTCTTCAGAGTAGGAGTCCTGCCACTGGACCTGCTGCTCTTACACTTTTGACTAGACTACGTTCGGGATAAATTTCAAATTTAATTGTATTTTTTTTCAATTTCTAAAAAGAGAATCCCTACTGGGTCTCGAACCCTGAACCTTTTTCTTCAGAGTCAGGAGTCCTGCCACTGGACCACTGCTCTCTTACACTTTTGACTAGACTACGTTCGGGTTAAATTTCAAATTTAATTTTTCTTATTTTCAATTTCCAAAATAAGAAACCCTACGGGTCTCGAACCCTGAACCTTTTTCTTCAGAGTCAGGAGTCCTGCCACTGGACCACTGCTGCTCTTACACTTTTGAATAGACTACGTTCGGGTTAAATTTCAAATTTAATTTATTTTATTTTCAATTTCCAAAATAATAAACCCTACAGGGTCTCGAACCCTGAACCTTTTTCTTCAGAGTCAGTAGTCCTGCCACTGGACCACTGCTGCTCTTACACTTTTGACTAGACTACGTTCGGGTTAAATTTTTAATTTAATTTTATTTACTTTCAATTTCCAAAATAAGAAACCCTACAGGGTATCGAACCTGAACCTTTTCTTCAGAGTCAGGAGTCCTGTCACTGGACAACTGCTGCTCTTACACTTTTGACTAGACTACGTTCGGGTTAAATTTCAAATTTAATTTTATTTTTTTTTCAATTTCAAAAAGAGAAACCCTACAGGGTCTCGAACCCTGAACCTTTTTCTTCAGAGTCAGGAGTCCTGCCACTGGACCACTGCTGCTCTTACACTTTTGACTAGACTACGTTCGGGTTAATTTAAATTTAATTTTATTTATTTTCAATTTCCAAAATAAGAAACCCTACAGGGTCTCGAACCCTGAACCTTTTTCTTCAGAGTCAGGAGTCCTGCCACTGGACCACTGCTGCTCTTACACTTTTGACTAGACTACGTTCGGGTTAAATTTCAAATTTAATTTATTTATTTTCAATTTCAAAATAATAAAACCCTACAGGGTCTCGAACCCTGAACCTTTTCTTCAGAGTCAGGAGTCCTGCCACTGGACAACTGCTGCTCTTACACTTTTGACTAGACTACGTTCGGTTAAATTTCAAATTTAATTTATTTTATTTTCAATTTACCAAAATAAGAACCCTACAGGTCTCGAACCCTGAACCTTTTTTTCGAGTCAGTAGTCCTGCCACTGGACCACTGCTGCTCTTACACTTTTGACTAGACTACGTTCGGGTTAAATTTCAATTTTTAATTTTTTATTTTTCAATTTCCAAAATAAGAAACCCTACAGGGTCTCGAACCCTGAACCTTTTTCTTCAGAGTCAGGAGTCTGCCACTGGACCACTGCTGCTCTTACACTTTTGACTAGACTACGTTCGGGTTAAATTTCAATTTTATTTATTTTTATTTTCAATTTCCAAAATAAGAAACCCTACAGGGTCTCGAACCTGAACCTTTTTCTTCAGAGTCAGGTAGTCCTGCCACTGGACCACTGCTGCTCTTACACTTTTGACTAGACTACGTTCGGGTTAAATTTCAAATTTAATTTTATTTATTTTCAATTTCCAAAATAAGAAACCCTACAGGGTCTCGAACCCTGAACCTTTTTCTTCAGAGTCAGGAGTCCTGCCACTGGACCACTGCTGCTCTTACACTTTTGACTAGACTACGTTCGGGTTAAATTTCAATATTTAATTTATTTTTATTTTCAATTTCCAAAATAAGAAACCCTACAGGGTCTCGAACCCTGAACCTTTTTCTTCAGAGTCAGGAGTCCTGCACCTGGACCACTGCTGCTCTTACACTTTTGACTAGACTACGTTCGGGTTAAATTTCAAATTTAATTTTATTTTTTTTCAATTTCAAAATAAGAAACCCTACAGGGTCTCGAACCCTGAACCTTTTTCTTCAGAGTCAGGAGTCCTGCCACTGGACCACTGCTGCTCTTACACTTTTGACTAGACTACGTTCGGGTTAAATTTCAAATTTAATTTTTTTTATTTTCAATTTCCAAAATAAGAAACCCTACAGGGTCTCGAACCCTGAACCTTTTTCTTCAGAGTCAGGAGTCCTGCCACTGGACCACTGCTGCTCTTACACTTTTGATAGACTACGTTCGGGTTAAATTTCAAATTTAATTTTATTTTTTCAATTTCCAAAAATAGAACCCTACAGGGTCTCGAACCCTGAACCTTTTCTTCAGAGTCAGTGAGTCCTGCCACTGGACCACTGCTGCTCTTACACTTTTGACTAGACTACGTTCGGGTTAAATTTCAAATTTAATTTTATTTATTTCAATTTCCAAAATAAGAAACCCTACAGGGTCTCGAACCCTGAACCTTTTTCTTCAGAGTCAGGAGTCCTGCACTGGACCACTGCTGCTCTTACACTTTTGACTAGACTACGTTCGGGTTAAATTTCAAATTTAATTTTATTTTTTTTCAATTTCCAAAAATAAGAAACCCTACAGGGTCTCGAACCCTGAACCTTTTTCTTCAGAGTCAGGAGTCCTGCCACTGGACCACTGCTGCTCTTACACTTTTGACTAGACTACGTTCGGGTTAAATTTCAAATTTAATTTATTTATTTCAATTCCAAAATAAGAAACCCTACAGGGTCTGAACCCTGAACCTTTTCTTCAGAGTCAGGAGTCCTGCCACTGGACCACTGCTGCTCTTACACTTTTGACTAGACTACGTTCGGGTTAAATTTCAATTTAATTTATTTTTTTCATTTCAAAAATAGAAACCCTACAGGGTCTCGAACCCTGAACCTTTTCTTCAGAGTCAGGAGTCCTGCACTGGACCTGCTGCTCTTACACTTTTGACTAGACTACGTTCGGGTTAAATTTCAAATTTAATTTATTTTTTTCAATTTCAAAAATAAGAAACCCTACAGGGTCTCGAACCCTGAACCTTTTTCTTCAGAGTCAGGAGTCCTGCACTGGACCACTGCTGCTCTTACACTTTGATAGACTACGTTCGGGTTAAATTTCAAATTTAATTTATTTTTTTCAATTTCCAAAATAAAACCCTACAGGGTCTCGAACCCTGAACCTTTTTCTTCAGAGTCAGGAGTCCTGCCACTGGACCACTGCTGCTCTTACACTTTTGACTAGACTACGTTCGGGTTAAATTTCAAATTTAATTTTATTTATTTTCAATTTCCAAAATAAGAAACCCTACAGGGTCTCGAACCCTGAACCTTTTTCTTCAGAGTCAGGAGTCCTGCCACTGGACCACTGCTGCTCTTACACTTTTGACTAGACTACGTTCGGGTTAAATTTCAATATTTAATTTTTTTTTTTTCAATTTCCAAAATAAGAAACCCTACAGGGTCTCGAACCCTGAACCTTTTTCTTCAGAGTCAGGAGTCCTGCCACTGGACACTGCTGCTCTTACACTTTTGACTAGACTACGTTCGGGTTAAATTTCAAATTTAATTTTATTTTTTTTCAATTTCAAAAAATAAGAAACCCTACAGGGTCTCGAACCCTGAACCTTTTCTTCAGAGTCAGGAGTCCTGCCACTGGACCACTGCTGCTCTTACACTTTTGACTAGACTACGTTCGGGTTAAATTTCAAATTTAATTTTATTTATTTTCAATTTCCAAAATAAGAAACCCTACAGGGTCTCGAACCCTGAACCTTTTTCTTCAGAGTCAGAGTCCTGCCACTGGACCACTGCTGCTCTTACACTTTTGACTAGACTACGTTCGGGTTAAATTATTTAATTTAATTTTTTTATTTTCAATTTCAAAATAAGAAACCCTACAGGGTCTCGAACCCTGAACCTTTTCTTCAGAGTCAGGAGTCCTGCACTGGACACTGCTGCTCTTACACTTTTGACTAGACTACGTTCGGGTTAAATTTCAAATTTAATTTTTTATTTTCAATTTCAAAATAAGAAACCCTACAGGGTCTCGAACCCTGAACCTTTTCTTCAGAGAGTCAGGAGTCCTGCCACTGGACCACTGCTGCTCTTACACTTTTGACTAGACTACGTTCGGGTTAAATTTCAAATTTAATTTTATTTATTTTCAATTTCCAAAATAAGAAACCCTACAGGGTCTCGAACCCTGAACCTTTTTCTTCAGAGTCAGGAGTCCTGCCACTGGACCACTGCTGCTCTTACACTTTTGACTAGACTACGTTCGGGTTAAATTTCAAATTTAATTTTATTTATTTTCAATTTCCAAAATAAGAAACCCTACAGGGTCTCGAACCCTGAACCTTTTTCTTCAGAGTCAGGAGTCCTGCCACTGGACCACTGCTGCTCTTACACTTTTGACTAGACTACGTTCGGGTTAAATTTCAAATTTAATTTTATTTTTTTTCAATTTCCAAAATAAGAAACCCTACAGGGTCTCGAACCCTGAACCTTTTCTTCAGAGTCAGGAGTCCTGCCACTGGACCACTGCTGCTCTTACACTTTTGACTAGACTACGTTCGGGTTAAATTTCAAATTTAATTTTTTTTTTTCAATTTCCAAAATAAGAAACCTACAGGGTCTGAACCCTGAACCTTTTCTTCAGAGTCAGAGTCGTGCCACTGGACCACGCTGTTTACACTTTTGACTAGACTCCGTTGGGTTAAATTTCATTTTTTTAATTTTTTTTTTCAATTTCAAAATAAGAAACCCTACAGGGTCTCGAACCCTGAACCTTTTCTTCAGAGTCAGGAGTCCTGCACTGGACCCTGCTGCTCTTACACTTTTGACTAGACTACGTTCGGGTTAAATTTCAAATTTAATTTTATTTTTTTCAATTTCCAAAAAGAAACCCTACAGGGTCTCAACCCTGAACCTTTTTCTTCAGAGTCAGGAGTCCTGCCACTGGACCACTGCTGCTTTACACTTTTGAACTACGTTCGAGTTAAATTTCAATTTATTTATTTATTTTCAATTTCCAAAATAAGAAACCTACAGGGTTCGAACCCTGAACCTTTTTCTTCAGAGTCAGGAGTCTGCCTGGACCATGCTGCTCTTACACTTTTGACTAGATACGTTGGTTAAATTTCAATTTAATTTTATTTATTTTCAATTTCCAAAAAAGAAACCCTAGGGTCTCGAACCCTGAACTTTTCTTCAGAGTCAGAGTCGCTGCTGCTGCTCTACACTTTTGACTAGACTAGTCGGGTTAAATTTCAATTTAATTTTATTTGTTTTCATTTCAAATAAGAAACCCTCAGGGTCTCGAACCCTAACTTTTCTTCAGAGTCAGAGTCCTGCATGCTCTGACACTTTTGACTAGACTACGTTCGGGTTAAATTTCAAATTTATTTATTTATTTTCAATTTCCAAAAAAAAAAAAACCTACAGGTCTAAACCCTGAACTTTTTTCTTCAGAGTCAGGAGTCGTGCCACTGACCACTGCTGTTTACATTTTGACTAGACTCCGTTCGGGTTAATTTCAATTATTTTTTTATTTTCAATTTCCAAAATAAGAAACCCTACAGGTCTCGAACCTGAACTTTTTCTTCAGTGCAGGAGTCCTGCCCTGGACCATTGCTGCTCTTACACTTTTGACTAGATCGTTGGTTAAATTTCAATTTAATTTTATTTATTTTCAATTTCCAAAAAAGAAACCCTAGGGTCTCGAACCCTGAACCTTTTTCTTCAGAGTCAGGAGTCCTGCCACTGGACCACTGCTGCTTTAACTTTTGACTAGACTACGTTCGGGTTAAATTTCAATTTTAATTATTTTTTTTCAATTTCCAAAATAAGAAACCCTACAGGTCGTCCTGCCACTGGACCATGCTGCTTACACTTTTGACTATACGTTCGGATAAATTTCAAATTTAATTTAATTTTTTTCAATTCCAAATAAGAACCTACAGGGTATCGAACCCTGAACCTTTTTCTTCAGAGTCAGGAGTCCTGCCACTGGACCACTGCTGCTCTTACACTTTTGACTAGAATACGCTCGGGTTAAATTTTAATTTAAATTTTATTTTATTTTCAATTTCCAAAATAAAAAAACCCTAGAGGGTCTCAAACCCTGAACCTTTTTCTTCAGAGTCAGGAGTCCTGCCACTAGTCCACTACTGCTCTTATACTTTTGACTAGACTACGTTCGGATTAATTTGTTTTTATTTTTTTTTATTTTCTCATTTTCAATTTCCAAAATAAAAAAAAAACAACCTCCACGGTCTCGAACCCTGAACCTTTTTCTTCAGAGTCAGGAGTCCTGCCACTAGTCACACTGCTGCTCTTAACTTTTGACTAGACTCGTTCGGGTTAAATTTCATTTTTTTTCTTTTTATTTTCAATTTTCAAATAAGAAACTACAGGGTCTGAACCCTGAACCTTTTTTTCAGAGTCAGGAGTCCTGCCACTGGACCACTGCTGCTTTTACACTTTTGACTAGACTACGTTCGGGTTAAATTTCAAATTTAATTTATATTTATTTTCAATTTCCAAAATAAGAAACCCTACAGGGTCCCGAACCCTGAACATTTTTCTTCAGAGTCAGGAGTCCTGCCACTGGACCACTGCTGCTATTACACTTTTGACTAGACTACGTTCGGGTTAAATTTCAAATTTAAGTCTCGAACCCTGAACCTTTTTTTTCAGAGTCAGGAGTCCTGCCACTGGACCACTGCTGCTCTCACTCTTTGACTACGTTCGAATTAAATTTCAAATTTAATTTAATTTATTTTAAATTTCCAAAATAAAGAAACACTACAGGGTCTCGAACCCTGAACCTTTTTCTTCAGAGTCAGGAGTCCAATTCCAAAAGACCCTTTTCGTTTGGAAAAAGGCCAATTCCAAAAACCCTGGCAACTATGAGCTTTTTGCGAAATGGTGACATCATGGCTTTGTCCCGAAAAAGATCAATATATCCTAGGATAAGAGAGTTGCGGACTTGAAAAGTATATGGGCAGCATCGGGGGAGGTTCCCGCAAAAAGTAATCGCAGAAATTTGGCTTTTTGGCATGGGTCGATTTTTGTGAATATTGATAAGGGAACCCTATAACTTTTTAAATGGCGGGTCAAAAAAAAAGTTGAATTGACGGTGCAGTACGATAGATTAGATATCCCCAAAGACCCCTTTCGTGTGGGAAAAAGGTCAATTCCAAAAACCCTGGCAATTATGAGCTTTTTGCGAGATGGTGACGTCATGGTTTTGGCCCGAAAAAGATCAATATATCCTAGGATTAGAGAATTGCGGACTACGGGCAGCATTGGTGGAGGTGCCCGCAAAAAGTGATCGCAGAAATTGTGTTTTTTTGGCATGGGTCGAATTTTGTGAATATTATAAACTTTTGTAATGGCGGGTCAAAAAAAAGTTGAATTGACGGTGCAGAACGATAGATAAGATATTCCCGAAGACCCTTTTCGTGTGGAAAAAGGTCAATTCCAAAAACCCTGGCAATTATGAGCTTTTTGCGAGATGGTGACGTCATGGTTTTGGCCCAACAAAGCTCAATATATCCTAGGATTAGAGAATTGCGGACTACGGGCAGCATTGGTGGAGGTGCCCGCAAAAAGTGATCGCAGAAATTGTGTTTTTTTTGGCATGGGTCGAATTTTGTGAATATTATAAACTTTTGTAATAGCGGGTCAAAAAAAAAGTTGAATTGACGGTGCAGAACGATAGATCAGATATTCCCGAAGACCCTTTTCGTGTAGGAAAAAGACCAATTCCAAAAACCCTGGCAATTATAAGCTTTTTGCGAGATGGTGACCCCTTGGTTAGGGTCCGAAAAAGCTCAATATATCCTAGGATAGGAGAGTTGCGGACTTGAAATTATACGGGCAGCATCGGGGGAGGTGCCCGCAAAAAGTGATCGCCGAAATTGTGCTTTTTGGCATAGGTCGAATTTCGTGAATATTGATAAGTGTACTACCTTATAACTTTTCAATGACAGGTCAAAAAAAAAGTTGAATATTACGGTGCAGAACGATAGATTAGATATCCCCGAAGACACTTTTCGTGAGGGAAAAAGGCCAATTCCTAAAACCCTGGCAATTATGAGCTTTTTGCGTGATGGTGACGTCATGGTTTTGGCACGAAAAAGCTCAATATATCCTAGGATAAGAAAGTTGCCGACTTGAAATTTATATGGGCAGCATCGGGGGAGGTGCCCGCATAAAGTGATCGCAGAAATTGTGCTTTTTGGCATGGGTCGAATTTTGTGAATATTAATAACTTTTTTAATGGCGGGTCAAAAAAAGTTGAATTGACGGTGCAGAACGATAGATAGGATATTCCCGAAGACACTTTTCGTGTGGGAAAAAGGCCAATTCCCAAAGCCCTGGCAATTATGAGCTTTTTGCGTGATGGTGACGTCATGGTTTTGGCCCTAAAAAGCTCAATATATCCTAGGACAAGAGAGTTGCGGACTTGAAAATTATATGGGCAGCATCGGGGGAGGTGCCCGCAAAAAGTGATCGCAGAATTTTGGCTTTTTAGGGTCCGAAAAAGCTCAATATATCCTAGGATAGGAGAGTTGCGGACTTGAAAGTTATATTGGCAGCATCGGGGGAGGTGCCCTCAAAGAGTGATCGCAGAAATTAGGCTTTTTGGCTTGTTACGAATTTTCTAAATATTGATATATCAAAACAAAAAATTGAATTGACGGGGCAGAACGATAGATTATATATCCCCGACGACCCTTTTCGTGAGGGATAAAAGTCGATTCCGAAAACCCTGGCAATTATGAGCTTTTTGCGAGATTTTGACGTCATGGTTTTGGCCCGAAAAAGCTCAATATATCCTATGATAAGAAACTTGCGGACTTGAAAATTATATGGCAGCATCGGAGGAGGAGCCCGCAAAAAGTATTCGCAGAAATTGCGTTTTTGGCATGTGTCGAATTTTGTGAATATTACTAACTTTGTTAAAGGAGGGTCCAAAAAAAAAGTTGAATTGACGGTGCAGAACGATAGATTATGTATCCCCGACGACCATTTTCGTGTTGGAAAAAGGCAAATTCCAAAAACCCTGGCAATTATGAGCTTTTTGCGAGTTGGTGACGTCATGGTTTTGGCCCGAAAAAGCTCAATATATCCTAGGAAAAGAGTGTTGCGGACTTGAAAATTATATGGGCAACATCGGGGGAGGTGCCCGCAAAAAAGTGATCGCAGAAAGTGGGCTTTTTGGCATGGGTCGAATTTCGTGAATATTGATAAGGGTACTACCTTATAACTTTTCAATGACGGGTCAAAAAAAAAGTTGAATTGACGGTGCAGAACGATAGATTAGATATCCCCAAAGACAATTTTTCGTGTGGGAAAAAGGCCAATTCCAAAAACCCTGGCAATTATGAGCTTTTAGCGAGATGGTGACGTCATGGTTTTGGCCAGAAAAGCTCAATATATCCTAGGATAGAAAAGTTGCCGACTTGAAAATTATATGGGCAACATCGGGGGAGGAGCCCGCAAAAAGTATCCGCAGAAATTAAGTTTTTTTGCATGGGTCGAATTGTGAATATTAATAACTGTTTTTATGGCGGGTCAATAAAAAAAGGTGAATTGACGGTGCAGAACGATAGATTAGATATCCCCGAAGACCCTTTTCGTGTGGGAAAAAGGCCCAATTCAAAAAAACCTGGCAATTCTGAGCTTTTTGCGAGATGGTGACGTCATGGTTTTGGCCCGAAAAAGCTCAATATATCCTATGATAACTTGAAGTGCGGACTGGTCAAAAAAAGTTGATATTAATCGGTGCAGAATCGATGGGATTAGATATCCCAGAAAGGACAGAAATTCGCTTTTCGTGGGGAAAAAGTCGAATTCTCAAACCCTGGCAATTATGAGCTTTTTGCGTGATGTGACGTCATGGTTTTGGCACGAAAAAGCTCAATATATCCTAGGATAGAAATTGCGACTTGAAATTATATGGCAGCATCGGGGAGAGCCCGCAAAAAGTGATCGCAGAAATGTGCTTTTTGGCATGGTCGAATTTTGTGAATATTAAAACTTATATATAAGGGTCAAAAAAAGTTGAATTGACGGTGCAGAACGATAGATAATATCCCGAGACATTTCGTGGGGAAAAAGGCAATTCCAAACCCTGGCAATTATGAGCTTTTTGCAGTTGGTGACGTCTGGTTTTGGCCGAAAAAGCTCAATATATCCTAGGATAGAGAGTTGCGGACTTGAAAGTTATATTGGCACATCGGGGGAGGTGCCCCAAAGAGTGATCGCAGAAATTAGGCTTTTTGGCATTGTACGAATTTTCTAAATATTGATATATCAAAACAAAAAAAATTGAATTGACGGGCAGAACGATAGATTATATATCCCCGACGACCTTTTCGTGAGGGATAAAAGTCGATTCCGAAAACCCTGGCAATTATGAGCTTTTTGCGAGATTGTGACGTCATGGTTTTGGCCCGAAAAAGCTCAATATATCCTATGATAAGAAATTGCGGACTTGAAAATTATATGGGGAGCATCGGAGGAGGAGCCCGCAAAAAGTATCGCAGAAATTGCGTTTTTGGCATGTGTCGAATTTTGTGAATATTACTAACTTTGTTAAGGAGGGTCCAAAAAAAAAGTTGAATTGACGGTGCAGAACGATAGATTATGTATCCCCGACGACCATTTTCGTGTTGGAAAAAGGCAAATTCCAAAAACCCTGGCAATTATGAGCTTTTTGCGAGATGGTGACGTCATGGTTTTGGCCCGAAAAAGCTCAATATATCCTAGGAAAAGAGTGTTGCGGACTTGAAAATTATATGGGCAACATCGGGGGAGGTGCCCGCAAAAAGTGATCGCAGAAAGTGGGCTTTTTGGCATGGGTCGAATTTCGTGAATATTGATAAGGGTACTACCTTATAACTTTTTCAATGACGGGTCAAAAAAAAAAGTTGAATTGACGGTGCAGAACGATAGATTAGATATCCCCAAAGACAATTTTCGTGTGGGAAAAAGGCCAATTCCAAAAACCCTGGCAATTATGAGCTTTTAGCGAGATGGTGACGTCATGGTTTTGGCCAGAAAAGCTCAATATATCCTAGGATAGAAAAGTTGCCGACTTGAAAATTATATGGGCAACATCGGGGGAGAGCCCGCAAAAGTATCCGCAGAAATTAAGTTTTTTTGCATGGGTCGAATTGTGAATATTAATAACTGTTTTATGGCGGGTCAATAAAAAAAGGTGAATGACGTGCAGAACGATAGATTAGATTCCCCGAAACCCTTTCGTGTGGAAAAAGGCCAATTCCAAAAAAACCTGGCAATTCTGAGCTTTTGCGAGATGGTGACGTCATGGTTTTGGCCCGAAAAAGCTCATATATCCTAGGATAAAAGTTGCGGACTTGGAAATTAATGGGCAGCATCGGGGAGGTGCCCGCAGAAAGTGATCGCAGAAATTGTGCTTTTTGGCATGGTCGAATTGTGAATATTAATAACTTTTTTAATGGCGGTCAAAAAAAGTTGAATTGACGGTGCAGAACGATAGATAGATATTCCCGAAGACCCTTTTCGTGTGGGAAAAAGACCAATTCCAAAAACCCTGCAATTATGAGCTTTAAGCGAGATGGTGACGTCATGGTTTTGGCCCTAAAAAGCTCAATATATCCTAGGATAAAAGAGTTGCGGACTTGAAAATTATATGGGCAGCATCGGGGAGGTGCCCGCAAAAATGATCGCAATTGCTTTTTAGGTCCGAAAAAGCTCAAATATCCTAGGATAGAGAGTTCGGACTTGAAATTAATTGGCAGCATCGGGAGTCCCTCAAAGTGATCGCAAAATAGGCTTTGCTTGTTACGAATTTTCTAATATTGATATATCAAAACAAAAAATTGAATTGACGGGCAGAACGATAGATTATATATCCCCGACGACCCTTTTCGTGAGGGATAAAAGTCGATTCCGAAAACCCTGGCAATTATGAGCTTTTTGCGAGATTTTGACGTCATGGTTTTGGCCCGAAAAAGCTCAATATATCCTATGATAAGAAATTGCGGACTTGAAATTATATGGCAGCATCGGAGGAGGAGCCCGCAAAAGTATTCGCAGAAATTGCGTTTTTGGCTTGTCGAATTTTGTGAATATTACTAATTGTTAAAGAGTCCAAAAAAAATTGAATTGACGGTGCAGAACGATAGATTATGTATCCCCGACGACCATTTTCGTGTTGGAAAAAGCAAATTCCAAAACCCTGGCAATTATGAGCTTTTTGCGAGATTGGTGACGTCATGGTTTGGCCCGAAAAAGCTCAATATATCCTAGGAAAAGAGATTGCGGACTTGAAAATTATATGGGCAACATCGGGGAGGTGCCCGCAAAAAGTGATCGCAGAAAGGGCTTTTTGGCATGGGTCGAATTTCGTGAATATGATAAGTACTCCTATAACTTTTTCAATGACGGGTCAAAAAAAAAAGTTGAATTGACGGTGCAGAACGATAGATTAGATATCCCCAAAGACAATTTTCGTGTGGGAAAAAGGCCAATTCCAAAAACCCTGGCAATTATGAGCTTTTAGCGAGATGGTGACGTCATGGTTTTGGCCAGAAAAGCTCAATATATCCTAGGATAGAAAGTTGCCGACTTGAAAATTAATGGGCACATCGGGGAGGAGCCCGCAAAAGTATCCGCAGAAATTAAGTTTTTTTGCATGGGTCGAATTGTGAATATTAATAACTGTTTTTATGGCGGGTCAATAAAAAAGGTGAATTGACGGTGCAGAACGATAGATAGATATCCCCGAAGACCCTTTTCGTTGTGGAAAAAGGCCAATTCCAAAAAACCTGGCAATTCTGAGCTTTTTGCGAGATGGTGACGTCATGGTTTTGGCCCGAAAAAGCTCAATATATCCTAGATAAGAGAGTTGCGACTTGAAATTTAAAGGGCAGCATCGGGGGTGCCCGCAAAAGTGATGCAAAAATGTGCTTTTTGGCATGGGTCGAATTTTGTGAATATTAAAACTTTTTAATGGCGGTCAAAAAAAAAAAAATTTAATTGACGGTGCAGAACGATAGATAGATATCCCGAAGACCCTTTTGTTGGGAAAAAGCAATCAAACTTGGCAATTAGGCTTGGGTGGACGTCAGGTTTGCCCAAACTCAAATCTAGATAAAGTTGCGGCTGAATTAGACTCGGGAGTGCCGCAAAAAGTCGCAGAATTGCTTTTCAGGTCAATTTTTGATATAGTATACTTTTACGTCCAAAAACAATTGATTGCGTGCAGAACGATAGAATATTCCGACCTTTGGATAAGTCATCAAAACCAATAAGAGCTTTATTTGATATTGACGATGGTGCAAGACGAGGCTGAGAGCGATAGATTATGATATCAACAAAAATGATACGGCGACGACATCTATCCGAATTCGTGAGGATAAAAGTCGATTCCGAAAACCCTGGCAATTATGAGCTTTTTGCGAGATTTTGACGTCATGGTTTTGGCCCGAAAAAGCTCAATATATCCTTGGATAAGAAACTTGCGGACTTGAAATTATATGGCAGCATCGGAGGAGGAGCCCGCAAAAAGTATTCGCAGAAATTGCGTTTTTGGCATGTGTCGAATTTTGTGAATATATACTAACTTTGTTAAAGGAGGGTCCAAAAAAAAAGTTGAATTGACGGTGCAGAACGATAGATTATGTATCCCCGACGACCATTTTCGTGTTGGAAAAAGGCAAATTCCAAAAACCCTGGCAATTATGAGCTTTTTGCGAGTTGGTGACGTCATGGTTTTGGCCCGAAAAAGCTCAATATATCCTAGGAAAAGAGTGTTGCGGACTTGAAAATTATATGGGCAACATCGGGGGAGGTGCCCGCAAAAGTGATCGCAGAAAGTGGCTTTTTGGCATGGGTCGAATTTCGTGAATATTGATAAGGGTACTACTTATAACTTTTCAATGACGGGTCAAAAAAAAAGTTGAATTGACGGTGCAGAACGATAGATTAGATATCCCCAAAGACAATTTTCGTGTGGAAAAAAGGCCAATTCCAAAAACCCTGGCAATTATGAGCTTTTAGCGAGATGGTGACGTCATGGTTTTGGCCAGAAAAGCTCAATATATCCTAGGATAGAAAGTTGCCGACTTGAAAATTATATGGGCAACATCGGGGGGGAGCCCGCAAAAGTATCCGCAGAAATAGTTTTTGTCAATTGTGATATTATAATTTTTTATGCGGGTCAATAAAAAGGTGATTACGGGCAGAACGATAGATGAATCCAAGACCCTTTTGTGAAAAAGCAATCAAAACCGGCAATTGCTTTTTGCGGATGGGACGTCATGGTTTGCCCGAAAAGCACAATATGACACCTTAAAGCATTCATGTCAAGGTTAAAAAAAAAGTTGAATTGACGGTGCAGAACGATAGATTAGATATCCCGGAAGCACCCTTTTCGTGTGGTTGAAAAAGGCCAATCCTAGGAAAAAAACCTGAATTATGGCCAAGTGCTCTGATCGCCTTTTGTGTGTCGAATGTGAGCTATGCAAAAAAAGAATTGACGGGTCAGAACGATGATAGTTTTGGCCTTCTGAAAAAGATTCAAATGCAATTTGATATGACTCTGGCTATATCCTGGATAGAAGTTGCGGACTTGAAAGTTATATTGGCAGCACGGGGGAGGTGCCCTCAAAGAGTGATCGCAGAAATTAGGCTTTTTGGCTTGTTACGAATTTTCTAATATTGATATATCAAAAAAAAAAATTGAATTGACGGGCGCAGAACGATAGATTATATATCCCCGACGACCCTTTTCGTGAGGGATAAAAGTCGATTCCGAAAACCCTGGCAATTATGAGCTTTTTGCGAGATTTTGACGTCATGGTTTTGGCCCGAAAAAGCTCAATATATCCTTGGATAAGAAACTTGCGGACTTGAAAATTATATGGCAGCATCGGAGGAGGAGCCCGCAAAAAGTATTCGCAGAAATTGCGTTTTTGGCATGTGTCGAATTTTGTGAATATTACTAACTTTGTTAAAGGAGGGTCCAAAAAAAAAGTTGAATTGACGGTGCAGAACGATAGATTATGTATCCCGACGACCATTTTCGTGTTGGAAAAAGGCAAATTCCAAAAACCCTGGCAATTATGAGCTTTTTGCGAGTTGGTGACGTCATGGTTTTGGCCGAAAAAGCTCAATATATCCTAGGAAAAGAGTGTTGCGGACTTGAAAATTATATGGGCAACATCGGGGGAGGTGCCCGCAAAAGTGATCGCAGAAATTGGGCTTTTTGGCATGGGTCGAATTTCGTGAATATTGATTACTCTATACTTTTTAATGACGGGTCAAAAAAAAAAGTTGAATTGACGGTGCAGAACGATAGATTAGATATCCCCGAAGACCATTTTCGTGTGGGAAAAAGGCCAATTCCAAAAACCCTGGCAATTATGAGCTTTTAGCGAGATGGTGACGTCATGGTTTTGGCCGAAAAGCTCAATATATCCTAGGATAGAAAAGTTGCGACTTGAAAATTATATGGGCAACATCGGGGGAGGAGCCCGCAAAAGTATCGCAGAAATTAGTTTTTTTGCATGGGTCGAATTGTGAATATTAATAACTGTTTTTATGGCGGGTCAATAAAAAAGTTTAATTGACGGTGCAGAACGATAGATTAGATATCCCGAAGACCCTTTTCGTGTGGGAAAAAGGCCAATTCCAAAAAACCTGGCAATTCTGAGCTTTTTGCGAGATGGTGACGTCATGGTTTTGGCCCGAAAAAGCTCAATATATCCTAGGATAAGAGAGTTGCGGACTTGGAAATTATATGGGCAGCATCGGGGGAGGTGCCCGCAAAAAGTGATCGCAGAAAGTGGGCTTTTTGGCATGGGTCGAATTTTGTGAATATTAATAACTTTTTTAATGGCGGGTCAAAAAAAAGTTGAATTGACGGTGCAGAACGATAGATAGGATATTCCCGAAGACCCTTTTTTGTGTGGGAAAAAGACCAATTCCAAAAACCTGGCAATTATGAGCTTTAAGCGAGATGGTGACGTCATGGTTTTGGCCCTAAAAGCTCAATATATCCTAGATAAAGAGTTGCGGACTTGAAAATTATATGGGGCAGCATCGGGGGAGGTGCCCGCAAAAAGTGATCGCAGAATTTTGCTTTTTAGGGTCCGAAAAAGCTCAATATATCCTAGGATAGGAGAGTTGCGGACTTGAAAGTTATATTGGCAGCTTTGGGGAGGTGCCCCAAAGAGTGATCGCAGAAATTAGGCTTTTTGGCTTGTTACGAATTTTCTAATATTGATATATCAAAACAAAAAATTGAATTGACGGGGCAGAACGATAGATTATATATCCCGACGACCTTTTCGTGAGGGATAAAAGTCGATTCCGAAAACCTGGCAATTATGAGCTTTTTGCGAGATTTGACGTCATGGTTTTGGCCCGAAAAAGCTTTATATATCCTAGGATAGGAGAGTTGCGGACTTGAAAGTTATATTGGCAGCACCGGGGAGGTGCCCTCAAAGAGTGATCGCAGAAATTAGGCTTTTTGGCTTGTTACGAATTTTCTAAATATTGATATATCAAAACAAAAAATTGAATTGACGGGGCAGAACGATAGATTATATATCCCGACGACCCTTTTCGTGAGGGATAAAAGTCGATTCCGAAAACCCTGGCAATTATGAGCTTTTTGCGAGATTTTGACGTCATGGTTTTGGCCCGAAAAAGCTCAATATATCCTTGGATAAGAAACTTGCGGACTTGAAAATTATATGGCAGCATCGGAGGAGGAGCCCGCAAAAAGTATTCGCAGAAATTGCGTTTTTGGCATGTGTCGAATTTTGTGAATATTACTAACTTTGTTAAAGGAGGGTCCAAAAAAAAAAGTTGAATTGACGGTGCAGAACGATAGATTATGTATCCCCGACGACCATTTTCGTGTGGGAAAAAGGCCAATTCCAAAAAACCCTGGCAATTCTGAGCTTTTTGCGAGATGGTGACGTCATGGTTTTGGCCCGAAAAAGCTCAATATATCCTAGGATAAGAGAGTTGCGGACTTGAAAATTTAATGGGCAGCATCGGGGGAGGTGCCCGCAGAAAGTGATCGCAGAAATTGTGCTTTTTGGCATGGGTCGAATTTTGTGAATATTAATAACT
This sequence comes from Pycnopodia helianthoides, assembly GCA_032158295.1. Lineage (NCBI taxonomy): Eukaryota > Metazoa > Echinodermata > Asteroidea > Forcipulatida > Asteriidae > Pycnopodia > Pycnopodia helianthoides. The sequence goes on from JASTWB010000040.1 coordinate 52,836, forward strand.
TTTTTAATGGCGGGTCAAAAAAAAGTTGAATTGACGGTGCAGAACGATAGATAGGATATTCCCGAAGACCCTTTTCGTGTTGGAAAAAAAGCCAATTCCAAAAACCCTGGCAATTATGTGCTTTTTGCGTGATGGTGACGTCATGGTTTGGCCGAAAAAGCTCAATATATCCTAGGATAAGAGAGTTGCGGACTTGAAAATTATATGGGCAGCATCGGGGGTGGTGCCCGCAACAAGTGATTGCAAAAATTGTGCTTTTTGGCTTGGGTCGAATTTTGTGAATATTGATGAGGGTACTACTTAAAAACTTTTTTTAATGGCGGGTCAAAAAAAAAAAAAAAAAAGTGAATTGACGGCGCAGAACGATAGATTAATATCCCCAAAGACCCTTTTTGTTTGGGAAAAAGGCAAACTCCGAAAAACCCTGGCAATTATGAGCTTTTTGCGAGTTGGTGACGTCATGGTTTGGGCCCGAAAAAGCAATATATATTCCTAGTATAAGAGAGTTGCGGACTTAAACAATCTATTAGGAAGCACCGGGGGAAGGTGCCCGCAAAAAGTTGCGCAGAGATTGGGCTTTTCAGCATGGGTCGAATTTTGTGGATATTCCAAAGGTAATTACCTCAGAACTTTTTTCATCGCCTGTTCAAAAATCAAAGTTCGATTTGACGTTGCAGAACGATAGAGTAGATATTCCCGAACACCCTTTTTCGTGTGGGTACATGGCCACACAGCGTGCTAGAGAGAATTACACCTTTGTAAAGCCCTATACCCAAGGGCTCTTTTCTTTTCCAATCGCCATAGCTGTGATGATATTGCAAGTGACGTGAGTGGCTGAGAGGGTAGGCTTACCGAATGGGCAAAAGCAAAAAGTGCCGGAAATCTCAAGACGGCGCGACATGTCAAGCCGAATACTGGCAATGATTAAATTTAGTTAAGTTTGACCATAACTCATGAACTAAGCATGCAAAAAAGACAAATTTGTACCTGACTCTGCCTTAGTTAGTCACTTGTTTGAACATCAAACTTTTATGGTCCTTGTCTTGCATCTTCAGTCCGGAAATTACAGGCGAGCGGAGGAACTCCGAAGTCCTGGCGAGAGCACTTTCATTTGGATTTCTGTACTACGAGCTGAAACAAAAAGTATGCACGTTTAAATCACCCTCACTTCCTTGCAGGACTTTTTCAAGCCTACACCCGGCCCTTGGAACCCCAACCCAAGGGCTCTCTTCATGTCCAAACGCCGTGGCTGTGATGATTTAGCAAGCGACGTGAGTGGCTGCGAGAGTAGGCCTACACCATGGGCAAAAGTGCCGGAAATTTCAAGACGGCGCGACATGTCAGGCCGAATAATTGCAAGACATAATTTTAGTTAAAGCCAAATTAGAATGAGATCTGATGAATGAGATGGAAAAAACATTATACGTAAAAGAAGTATTACTGATTCCAAATAAAGTATAATGTTACCATTAACTACCTTTTTACACTGGTAAAAGAAACGACGACGCCAGCTTGTTTCTAGGCCCTGCCGGGCCGCACAGGAAATCTTTTATATTATGATAATGATATGCAATGACCCAAGAAAACGTCATTTGTAAGAGACCCCCGCGAAGCCCGCGCGTCGCTATAGGGAAGTACATGTGTTAACATTGGCATGGTACTGCGGAAAGAGTGTTCATTTCGTTAGTCTTTTCGTGGCTGCTATTCGGAGATTTTTCTTTTCTTTTTCAATGTCGATGATGTACAATGCCACTTAATTGTGTGGTAGGCGGTTGCACACGCAATTGGGTGAAAAATCCCGACGTATTCTGGTTAATTTTCCCAAAAATGTGTCGACTCGGAGAGCGTGGGTTCGCTTCGTGAACAACACGCGATCAGATTTCACCCTGACCAACGCTTCCAGAATATGCTCGGAACACTACACCGAAAATTGCATCGATGAAACCGTTCGAATAAAGAGAAGCCTTGGTTTAAAGACGAAGAAGAAGACGAAGAAGAAGAAGAAGAGCAAAAAAAGGAAAGCCGAAGGACAAGCAGAGGAAGAGAGTTCAGGTCAAAGAAAACAAATAAGAAAGTAAATGCAGAGTTTTGCAATGCTAAATTTCACCATGAAAAGTTTCAAGCCCTATTTAAACGGACTATTGTTTTGAAATAATACATTTTTTTTTATCCACCACTGATAATAATTTTAAAAAGAAACAACACCCGAGTACATTATGTGTGAGGTTAGATACATGAATAAACACATGTGTAATTTATTCAAACAGTTGTACATTCAAATAATTGCAATGTTTAAACAGTTTAAACCAAAATTTTGGGTCCAATCGGGCCATGCAACTTAAAGGTATTATACAGGATTGGTAGAGCTGACAAAATAGTCGCAGACAGTGTTCATGTTTTGTCATGGGATTCAACATATGCATGAACAAACAAACCTGTGAAAGTTTGAGCTCTTAATGGTCATCGAGGAAAATAGTGAAAAAAGACCTAATGTGTTTTCTGTTATTTCAAACATCAAGTTTTTATCGCGCGTGATAAATACTATTTTACTAATTTCTCAGAAACGATAGCATTTTAGGCAGAAATATTTTAAGGAACCCTTTCTACCATTGCTTACTTTAAATCATGTAAGTTATGTGTGAATCTGTAAACATTTGTGTTTTTCGATCTTACCAGAAGTGTACAGGGCCTTTAAATCAATAAAAAAAAATCCTTTAGTAACAAATGTGTAATTTGGGATTACAATGTAGTTGTATGTACATACACTATTCGTACATGTAATTGTCTGAACATTTTTGGTGACTCATTATTGGAGACTTATCATTTTTCAAATATTTATTGAACGGACAATACATTAAGTAGGATGCTTGCTTTAATTTGTATCTAAAGTCTCATAAAGATTTTACACAAAACATAAACAAAAAATACAAAAAAAGGTATGTTTAGCTCTAACAACTTTACATATCATCTAAATCTGGATATGAAAACCCCTCGTAGTTATTTTCTGGATCTGGAAGTGTTATTCTTGTCTTGTGCATGAGACACGAAGGCAGGGGTACACGGTTATGCCTCCCGAGAAATCCATAGCACCATCTGATCATTTGTCGGTACGACACATGTCTGTATTTCCTGTGTGAAATAAATGAAATTTTGTCTGAACAAAATATACATTGTACAAAAGTCAACATTCTTACAGTTTGAGTTTTTTTTTTTTAGCTATAATTGTAAACTGCTGAGTACTAAATTTTACCAATGGATTGTTAAGAGGATTTTACTTCAAATGACTATGACAGAGGATAAAATGGCTGTTTTTTCTAGTCAAAATGATGACGCAATCATTTTTTGATAAGGCAATCAAATGTACATGTAGTTGGATTCAACCGAACATTTTTCGCACATTTTCTTTTTCACCATTTTTTGTTTTGTTTTAAATGGAACAGGTCATGCCATAATTAAATGGGGGACGGTATAAGTTTTGTTTCATTTTCTTCGTGAGTACTAACAATATGTTTTAAATATTACCTAGCCGGGTCACCCTATATAGCTCTTGCCCCATACTGCTGCTTAAAGTGGTAGTATGCCGTCTCCAAAGTTCCTGGGTTCAGGCAGGTTGCCTCATACCATGGATGTTCAGTGAAACAATTGAGATCATCAGGGTTTACTCCAGTGTGTTGTATTTTGTCCTGGATTGCTTCCACTTCTTTGCAGCAAATGCTGTTGTGTACAAACTCCATGACAACACATCTGCCACAGGAACACCTTCACGAAAGAACAAAAATACATGTATAAAATAGGGTTGTTTAAATGCAAAATTGACCTGCTAATCCATAACAAGTATAGTATTTCAAATAAAATGCTTTATCTTTATGAGATAACTGATATTAATAAGCTCCAACTCGAGTAACACTGAATGCAAGGTTAGTGATTTATAGGATGTTTTAAGCGCTGCAGATGTAAGAATATTCTGGGAGAGAGTACCAATACCAGTGACAGTCCTGTGTTGCAAGCTGTTGATTTGCACAAAGCTCACTTATGTATTTCGTTTTAAATGGAAATACATAAATTTGGCAAACATTTCATTCTTTCCAGTCAGTTTGCATTGTGGTTTATTACAAAAACATTAAAACTGACACCACTCCTTGGCTCGGTCAAAGTGCGTGGGCCCAAAGTGACATGACATCACTTCAGCTTTTATCACGATTCCGTGCTCTTTTTCATGTTATACTGAAAGTGAAACAAATCGACCCCAGTTTTGAGATTTGATGTAGCAAACATACATTCATACATACAAAAACGAAAATTACCAGTTAGTATTGTGTAGACGATCGTTGTTGGCTGGTTGAGGTTCGACATTCCCGCCTTTCATTTCATCGCCGGCGTCATCGTCCTGTACGCGGCGTGGTGGTCTCGCGGCCAGCAGAGGCTCAAACCTGTATGGTTCGGCTCCGCGTACCACTTCCTCCTCGGCACGAGCCTCATCAATATCGTCACTGTCTTCTGTTCCCAAAGAATCGGAATTACTGATTTCTGAAAACCCAGCAGAATCTACACTGTTCTCCTCCCAAAGATCCTCGTTAGAGTTTCCAGAATCGGACATGTTTATCGCTGTGATCATTCGATGCAAACAATGCATGCAAACAGTGCGTGAAAGTTATGCGTAAAACGTGCGTGAGTATAGGTACCAGACCTAGTCAGCACTTTCGTGTCTTAAGAGTGACGTCATCCAATTTTGCGCAATCAGTCTCCGTGACCTCTCTTTTACTCTTCCGCGACGAAAGGGCGTCACAGATAGTTGTCGTTTTTTGTGGTTTTGGGGTTCGCAAAAATCTCTATTAATATTTATTTATTATGTTGGATATATCAGCAATTAAAAACCGAAAGGAAATTGAAATTGAAGTTCTCATTCTAATTTGGCTTTAAGTTTGAGCCTAAGTTATGAACTAAGCATGCTAGAGAGACAACATTTGTACCTGATTCTGCCTTGGTTAGTCACTCGTCCGAACATCAGACTTGTATGGTCCTTGTCTGGTATCTTCAGACCGAACATCAAAGGCGAGCGGGAGTACTCCGAAGGCCTCACAAAAGCCTGTTCAACTGGATTGGTGTACTCTCAGCTGAAACACAAAGTATGCAGGTTCGATTCAACCTCACATCATTGCTGGATTTGTTCAAGCTTGACACCATTGGGAAGCACTTTACAAGGGCTCTCTTCAAGTTGAAACGCCGTGGCTGTAACTAAATACAATAACTCTTAAACTAAGCATGTTAGAGAGACGAAAATTCAGACTGGAAATCACAGGCGAGCGGGGTTACCTCGAAGGCCTCAAAAAAGCATGTTCAACTGGGTTTCTGTACTCTCAGAAGAAACACAAAGTATACAGGTTCAAATTACCCACACATCATAGCTCAATTTTGTATAGCTTTGCACCATTGGAAAGCCAATGGCTCTCTTCAAGTTGGAACGCCATGGCTGTGATGATTTTGTAAGCGACGCGAGTGGCTGAGACAATCATCCCGGCACGAAATGTCATGCCGAATAATGGCAAGAAATAAATTATTTTAGTTAAGTTTGACCATAACTCATGAACTAAGCATGCTAGTGAGACGAAAATTGTACTCGACTCTGCCTTGCATTGTCATGCCGTCTATTGACCTTTAATCACAGGCAAATGGGGTTACTCTGAAGGCCTCGCTAAAGCATGTTTATGTTTTTTTTTTTTTTTTTTTTTTTTTACACAGTGCTGTCTTTAAGAGAAACAAAAAACATGCACGTTCAAATCACCATCATATTATCGATGGATTTTTACAAGTCTTATACCTTTTGAAAGCCTGTCACAAGGGCTCCATCAAAATGCACATGCTTTGTGAGTTAAAAGGTGATGATATAATCTGCTCTTCCAAATCATATTGCAAAAAAATGGCTGACTTTGATTTTCTCTCATATTTTCAACTCTCCATTTGAAAAACTTATAGATATTTGTAAATACTAATCAGTTTTGAGGGAAACGAACTGACATGGAAAATGAAGAATAAAAATATACCTAAATCTGCCTGCAATTTCAAATGCAGGGGATCGTTTCGATCGTTGACAACACTCGATCCAATTGTGAGCTGACCAAAATAATGATTTGCAGTACATATTTCAGCGTGAGCTACAATCATTTGGGCGTCAGGGTCTCATTTAGCCACCTGTCCACCTGTTTCAGGACAGTGTAACTCGATCAGCTGTCTGTCCTGTAAAATTAAGCTGTATTCACTAAAGCCTGTTGTTAGAGTGAAAGTCCTTCTTGAAACCAAACTTATCTTTAAATCAAGCCTTTTTTGATAATATTGAAGACAGTAAAGCCCAATATATTGCAATCAGTGTGTTTCTAAGGCAGGCACAGTAGTCATCAAGTTTTGACCGACAATTTTCAAATCCATAAATATGTGTTTACATTTATAGGTCAAAATCAGGAAGACAAACCATTGATAGTTATCAAATGGAATCATTGCTATGTTTGGAAAAATTGTGTGAAATGAATTTCAGCAAATATTACGTTTTCTTTACTCTCGTTCAAGTAGCTCTTTAAAGATCTACTTCAGCAATATCTGCGAAATAAAACAAATTGCTGAATCTTAAACATAATGTTATTAAGTATTCTGACCTTGTAGATTGGATTGTTTTAAACATATATTTTTTTCGTAATTTTAACCGGAAAAAAATAATCCGATCTTAGGGTTTTTAAAAACTCGCGCGCTTCCATGGCTCCCTCCATAGGCACCATGCATGTCCCATACTGAAGCACGTGTATTTACGCGCACCACGAACCAACTATAAGATACGTGGGTGAACCAGCGAATGATGACGTACTTATAAGAAAGGGGAAACCAGGAAGTAGCGATGTGTCGTGTGTTTACACGGTAACTATGTGTGATGATCTCATTATTCGAATACATTCACCAAGTTAAGACGTGAGAATTGACCATGCCGAACTCATGTTCTGTTGGTGGATGTACTTGGAACGCAGATAGGAACCCAGATGTGAGTTTTTGTTTCGATTCCCAAGAGATCCTGTCCAGAGAAGGGAATGGGTGCGTTCGGTGACCAACACAGGGTTTCACGGTGACAAAATGGACCATGATTTGCAGTGCCCATTTTACGGACGACTGTCGGGTTGCAACATCGCAACTAAAGAGCAGTTTTGGATTAAAAAGCTATAACAGGCTTAAGCCAGGTTCAATCCCAACCATGAAAGCCCCATCTGCAGTGCTATCATCTTTTCAAACAGAGAGTAAAACAGGCACAGCCAAATGAAACTAAGCGATTCAGCCAACACTCGTCTGGCATGTCATTTAAGAAAAGAGAGAAGAGCTGGGTAAGCAACTTTTAAGTTCTAAAACTAAGTTCTATGAGTATGTAGTTGATATTTTACCATCGTTTCTTTTCATTTCAAAACATGCACTTCTCGCAAGAGATTTCAAACTCAATACTAGGGCTACCAAAACCATCAACAATTTTCCTTTTCACTCGATGTGATTGTGAGCATGATTCGAGTTCGAAGTTTAGGAAAGTTTGTAACTAGTTACCAATTCTACTTCACCTCCTTGACCTTGTCATCCCAGTGCACATACATGTGTACAAGACTCCCCTTCAACTTCAAGTACAACCTACAGACTTCATTATTGACCTTACATTGCTTTTCCAGTTTAGTTTGCTTTCAACATCATTGTATCCCTGGGGGAGGAGTACCATGGGAAGGACCATGGTAAAAAATTACTTGGGCCTACAAAGGGCAAAGCCATACATGTGTGTGAATACAATGCCCAAATTATGACATTTTGACTTAGAGGTTAAATACAATGTTTGTTTTGATCTTTTGTTCAGGTTTTGCAAGAAGCTTTTGCTGAATATATGCTAAGTATGGTGACCAGGAGCCCACTGGTGAACAACTTCTCCCATCTAATGTGATGGAAAGTTCAATCACATCAGAGGAGGTAATGAAACGGTTTACTGGCTTGTTGCAGAAACAACCTTAATTATGTTTAGGGGAGAAATATTCAACCGCGGGGGGTGGGGGTCAGCTTCAAAATGCCTGGACCCCGAGCTGAGGGTTATTTTTATTTCATTACACATCAAAATGTGCAGTATCGGAATAATAATTAACTTTACTTTGCATAATCATACACTTGTCAGGCCTGGAATTTCATCTTGGAGAGGGCAAGGCCATTTTATTTTGTAAAGGGTACTTCCATTGGAAAATCTTAAAGTCTATGGGAGACTTTTGAAGGGGCACCAAGGCCAACACAAGGGCAACGAAGGCCATGGCCTCCGTGTAATTCCAGGCCTGACTTGTGAATATCTTAAAAGTTAACAATTTCCCTCAAGATTTTTAACAAATTTATAAACCCCTAGGTTTGAGATGCATGATTCATGTCTGTTTGCAATTTTGTTTCAAGCAGAATTATTAAAATGAAAGAAAGGTTTATTTTGTCCTCCTATTACATGTATTAAAGAGATACTGTTGACATAGTTTAAACACCTTATTGTTAATGCAGAGGATTATTTCTGATGGTAAAATATGATTTATTCATCAAGCCATTGTGGATTTTTTTCTTTATTGATTATACATGTATTGTACATATTTTTTGTACACCCTTTATTATCTTATGAGAAGAGTTGTTTTAATGCACATGTAGCTTTTACTTGACCGCAACCACATCTGGTAATTTAAATGTAGGGTTTTATTGAGTACATGTACACATGTATACCGTACTTATTTGTTATTGTTATTATTATTTGTTAGAAGGGGGATCAACCACAAACTTGTTTGCTACGTAAGATTAATGAGCAGCCCCAGTTTGTGCATATTGCATGGTGAACTAAGTAGTTTTTTTTTGGGGGGGAGAAAAAGAGGAGTTGGAGTACATGTATTGGGTTTGCATTTATGTGTAATGTGTTTTCAATCCAGGGCAAACACAAAACAATTACACTTCTTTTTGACAATTTGCCAGACAACCTGTCTTTCTAAGCTTTGACTGTAATTTGAAATGTTTGTTTACATTTTCTTGAAAGTCTACATTGAGCTGAAAATTTTGATAAGGTCTTTTAGAATGTCTGTAGGCAAGAAGAGTAAGGATCGCATGGAATTAGTTTTGCAACATTCCCTTTTAATTTAGCTGTTTTCTATTTAATTACTCAATGAAAATTGAAACTAGACAGAGAGGTCAACTTTGGTGATACAACTTTTCTTGACATTAAGTATTACATGTACACTGTACTCTTAACTCCAAAAATATTGCTTTTTGTACATAAGGTGGTCATTTACCATGTAGTATATGCAAGAAGGGTAAGGAACTCATAGTTACATTTTCTTTTAATGGCAACGTGTCCCTTTAATTTATTAATTAAGCTGCTTTCTATTTATTTACTTCACTTGAAGAGGGGTAGTTGACTTTGCAAAAACAATTGTTGTTTTATTCTATTTTTCTTGAAATAAAATAATACTCATAAAGACTAAAGACTGATATGTGTATATTATTAAAAGTATTTATTGTCATTTACTCATGGATCATCTAAAAATGATTGTAACACACTGAAAATTTAGAGTAAATGGAGGCCACCAATCCCACCATGTTTGTATCCTCAATTCTGAAAACCTTCCTGAAAACCATGTACCACTACTAGATTAGCAGAACATGTTTTGATCAGAGTATGATTTGAAACTTTGCATGGTGGGATCAGGTTTGCAGTGATGCTATGTATAAAATCTCGTTGTGAGTAGTGGTGGTTTTAAAAAGAACAGGTGGTTTGACAACTTCCTGAAGAGGATCAGGGCATACTGATCAAAAAATCAAGTTGTGAAACCACTGTTTCTTTTCAGAACCACCACTACTCAAAAGAGATTTTACCTATGGTGCCAGCGCAAACCTCACCTAATTATAGACATTGTTCTTGTAATGACACACATCCCATCTCAGTGAGCCAAATATTAACAGATTTTTATCAAAGATTGTGGTTCTCAAAAAAGTTCCCCTTTTGAAGCCTCTTTGCTGTATAACTTCCATGTTTGTAATATGTACATGTAAGTTGAATGCATTTCACTATTTCCATTGAGAGGCACAACAGCATGAGCTTTATGTTTGACAAATAATTTGTACATCTATTTTTTGAGTCTCATTTACAAACATTTTATCAACTATAGGGGCTAAAAATACCACACTAAATTCGAGTGAGAAGAGGAATTCTTATTATATGATTGGCAATAAATTTTAGGGTTTTTAAGTTACTAATAGTCAAGTGGCGGGTAAACCCTTTATATTGTCCATTAGGGTTGGGATATGTCCTTCGGATGGCGTCCATGATACATGAAGGAAGTGGCACTCTGTTGAACCTTCCGAGGTAGCCCGTACACCATCTGACAACTTGCCTGTAAACATGGCGATTTCTTCTGCAAACAAAGTAGTTGAAGAAAATCAAATTAGGTAAACATTTGATATCAATATTTGTTTAAAAACACAGTTTTCCCATTTTGAAGAAATCACGTACGAGTAAGGGTGGAAATATACTCTTCTGGTTTGTCCAGTCGAAAAACTTGTAGGAGAACCCCCCCACACACACACACACACCCTTACATATGGCTGTTACAGGGGTACTTTCATTGTTGTTCTCCTTTTTCTGAAGAAATCCTAATTGGGTCACCACCAGAACAAAGAAAACCTTATGGGGTAGCATTGCTCCGTAAGTTGGCATGTGTAAGCTCACACACACACACACACACTCAAGTGTGTCATGAGCTCCAATCGTGGACCCTCCTTTGTTCAACTCTTTGTCCTGACAAACGTGGACCCCATTGTTTTCCTTTGTGATAACAAACATGGACCTATTGTCCCTTTTGTTGTAAGTCCTCGGTTTGATTGCACTACAAACTCACACACACACACTTTTGGGTTCTTTAAAGAAGTCATAAGCTGTAACATACTCAACAATTGTGACAGAGATCAAAGTGTTTAGAAAAAATCTTGTACAGGTTTTATGGTTATTCGTTTTTCTGAGTTGAATAAATCTAATCCAACAGTCAATTATACTCAGGGTCAGGTAAGAGGCGTAATAATTTTTTTGGGGGGAGGGTTTGCTCCTTACATTAATTTTACAGTTCAATTAAAAAAAGACACTTACTGGTCTAGAGTCCCTTCAACTGCATCTCTGCCATAGTATTTACCGGTACTGTAAATACGCGGTTTGAAGTACAGCCGGGTGCAGACAGACTGCTTCAAACCAATCATGCACAGCAAGGCTTTGGTTTTCATCCTCTACATTAATGTTCAATGCTGCCATTTGGGCTCTTGTCTTCTGCACTTCCTTACAGCAGATGCAGTTCACTGCCATTGGTTGGACCACACAGTGTCCGCATGAGCACCTGAAAGAAAAATTTAAATAACAGAAAATTAACGGATGAAAGTGTTGCTGTACTGACATAGGATGGACTATGTTCATGACCATTAACTAATTTTACGTGAACGGGGGTAATACAAAATGAGTGGGGATTGAAACGATGCGTGTCTCATTTATACATCTAAGTAAAAAATCATGCAATGTTTCGCATTGTTTATCAATGGCCGTTGTTCTTACTTTGTGTCTCTGGGAATTTTTTTTATTTTATTTTTTTTATTTGAAAAGTGGTTTGTAATTGTAGTTCTGTTTTAAAGAATAAACATGACATATCATACTAGCCTAAAAGAAAACTATGAGAAATAATTAGCAAATGAGCTTGACATAAAAAATAATCCAATTAGGCTAGGACCTACCTCAATCATTTGCTAAAAAAAAAAATAAATAAATGCGGTAGAACAGTGACACTGACAGAAAATACGGCTTGTCAGGATCAGTTCGGTACTGAAAATAAATGTTATCTCCGACACACTGAGATTTGATGATTGTATTGTGAAAAAATTAATGGATAAACGAGGAATTACAGAAACAAATAAAACAACATTCATCTATTTTCCTTCTCCATGGAACCCGGTTCTCCGATAAGGATACCTGCACTAACCCAATGGGAACAATTTTTGAGTGACACCATTCAATGTATCATGAAAACGTGAACAATATTGGACAACAGCAACCATTTCGTGAGAAAAAAAAATCAACTTTCTGCTGCTATTTCTATCCATTATAGCGGCCTCATATGCCGCATAGATAAATAAGTACTTCATGACGATAAAAAACAATAAAAAACATAGCATTGTTTGTTCTTCAAAAAACCTGTGGGACTCACCATTCAGTATTGTTTAGTCGACCTCCTGCATCAGGATTCGCACGTTCACGATCATCGGCGGCCAGTGGCTCAAACCTGTATGGTTTGGCACCTCGCACTTCCTCGTCAAGCACTCCCCCAGCTTCATCAACGCCCTCTTCGTCTTCGGAAGAGCTCCCTCCATCGTCAGATCTATCCTCACTATCAATACTATCATCTGTATTTCCTAATTCTTCTTCGTCCACACTGTGTTCCTCCCACGATCCGCTAATGTCTGACATTTTGTCCTCGTTTACTGTGTGAATAGCTATAGACGCGTACAATAAACACACTTCGCTGCGCGGGGGGTAAACAAGCCGTCTCCATTCATGTACGTCATCAGAGTCTATGGTATATTTTTATCACGTGACATGCCGTTTCCAAAAACTCGGTATGAGGAGCTGCTGAACGCTGGCCTAAATGACCTTTTTTTTAATTACGCAACTACCGCTAAGTATTTTCATTAATATATACGTAATCATGAAACACAAATTGATTGGATTTCGCCAAAGTTTAAATTATCTTAGTACCGTTGAAGTAGATCTTTTAAGACAATTATGTATACAGTCACTTGAATTGGGATAGTTATAAATAATGGCCCTGAAGGGACACCAAACATATATATTTACACGAATATTTTACGTAAATATTTACGATTTTTGCCCCTATTCGCAAATATTAACGTAAATATTGGCGCTTGAGGCACAATTCGTGAATATTCACGTTAATATTGACGTGCATATTCACGATTTGGGTTCCAATCGCAAATATTTACGTAAATATTCACGTAAGTATATATGTTAGATGTCCCTTCGGGGCCACCATAACTATTAGTGTTTTCAATCAGCCTTAGTAAGAATGGACAATCTCTATGCATGTCTGTGAAGTTGTCAACTGATGTGCATTAAATGGCTTTATCTTGAATTCATTTGTTAAACGTATGCATTTATTAGGTGCAGTCGGCTTCGTTTCACGGTGACCGAAATTCCACATTCCACACTGTTTTGGTACTGGAGCGTCGACCGATAATTCAGAATACAAACAATACCCATAATATGCATTGTAATCACCAAGTGTAGGTCACAACACCTACTCAATGGTAACGGCAAAACAGCCCAACTCGACAATTTGGGTTTATATAATATAAGATCATTTCTGGGTAAATTAAGGGTGTTTTGGGGTTTCTTTTTTGCATTTCTGGAAGTTTCAAACTACAATGTATGGTTTTGAATATAGCATGTCCCATCTTGGCATTTTTTTTTTACATTTTCGTCCCATACTTTTTTTTCCGCAAAACAGCTCATCTCTGTCTTGAGTCATATTCACTTGACTATTTCCAGCTAGGCTGTTTTGCCATGAAAGGGCCGAAGTGGGCAAAACAACATTCATGGCAAAGTAGCGTACACTCAGTAAAAGTGTGTCCGATTCCTTCCTCCATAGTTTATTCCCAACATACATGTCTTTTTGAACTCCAAATAAATGTGTTTTTTAAAAATCGAGCACAACAGTACCTTCGCCACTCTTTTTAATCAACGAGAAATGCAATAAGGGCTCAGAACGGACGGTTTTTTTCCTACATTTGTATAGAAGAAAAACAAACTCAGGATACCTTGTGAGGTTTCCAGACAAAACTGTGCACTTTGGTCCCACAAGTGTTGCTAAACACTCACGTTTTCGATGCCATTTCTGAGAACGGTTGTATCAGCTATGCTCCTCCACACCATCAGACTGCTTGAGTGAATGTAGTTGGATCGCTGGTCATGAAGCCACTTCTCGTAGCGTAAGTACCCGTTGGAACATATTGGCTTCAATGTGTGTGGGCATCTGAATGTGGACAACCCATACCCCCAGATGAAGCCACGCCCCTGGCGAAATTGGGTGATGCTCTTACGCGACATTTTACTGCACTGTTTTGAATACTTGATATATAATAACTCATCAGTAATAATAACAATAATACTGGCTTCTTGTACATCGCTTAAATCCGTCACCCAGTGACGCTCATGGCGCTCCAAGATTATTATATCATTTCTCCTGCAAGGTGTAGAGCTACGTTTTGAAGTATGCTACCTTTTTCCCTTTACATAGCACCGTGCAATGGTTTACACGGTGCTGTAGCGCAATATGCTGCCAATCAAACCAGGAATACCGGGGCGAACCCTGTCTCTTTACAACAGGTGCACTGGGTTTGTATACGTACATTACACAATGCTACGTATCAAGTGTACATGCAAATCCTAGTAGAAAGACCAAAAGCATGGTATTGGGTCATGCCGTCTTCATCCCTTTTTTCACGTTACAATATGTGCAATAACAATACTGAAAACTGGTCTGGAACCTAGCTCACTGTCTCACTGCTATTGACTGAAGCCCCGTCAGAGTAGTTTTATAGACCTTTCTATTGTTGATAATTTTAATAATACAAAACAAACTTATCAAGCACAGTTTTGCCGCAAAACGGCCTTGAAGCGCAATGTACAAAAACAAAGCCAAATAATAAACAAAAGTGATAAGCATAATTTTTACTTTTAAAGCTACAAAATTACATACTTATGGTGGCCCTGAAGGGACATCAAACGAATATAATTACGTGAATATTTACGTAATTGTTCACGATTTTGCAAATATTAACGTAAATATTTGCGCTTGAGGCACAATTCATTTAAAAACAAAACAAACTAGGCCTATATAATTTCTTGATGCACACATATTTCAAGGGAAGTTTTCCACCTTGTTCATCTTTATACCATGTCATGTGCAAATCCGTGAAAATGAATTTGTTCAGTTTTACCAATTGTTACCAATTACAAAGCAGAGCTGCCAACATCTATTTATTTCTTTATAATAAATACAGGCAATTGCTGTTTAGTTTAGAAAAAAATAGGGTTTCTATTTTCTAAAATATCTATATTGTAAAAGAAATGTAAGAACTAATTGTGATGACCACAGTTTATGTTAATTGTATGATCCTATTTGTGAACTCTTTGTAGTATTGTCACATAAGTGTGTTATGCAGTGACTGAAAATTAAATACAATTATTATGGAGTATTAATGACTGGCAAGTTTCAAGTTTATTCCAAATTCAGGTGTAATTTTTCCCCGATTTGATTCAAATTCTAGTGATCGTCGCCACACCATTTGATGCTAAATCCATCCAAATCTTTACAGAGTGAAATGCTTGACAGAGTGATATGAGTGACTATCGCGCCTTTCTGTATGGGACCATAGATATAGAATATAATACCTAGATCGGCCGCTCGTACATACGCGGGTTCTGGCATGGGCGCAGCCATTGGTACCAAGCGGTCACGTGCTGGTGGTCAAAACATTGGACGCGCACTAGACGTGACGAACGCAAAATCATTTTGGTTTAATTTCGTGATTTTCCTCCAGCCGAATTATTCATATAATTTAATGTTATTAGGCCTTTTAATGCTAAATGATGGTTGCAAATCGCTCTGCAGCCATTATGTCTCAGCAGAGAAAAGAGAAAGGGGCCCGGAGTCCTTCGTAAGCTGACATACCATAGATAAGAAGGCCTACATGTTTATTTAATTTAAAACATGTTGGCAATTAGCTAATTACCATTGATGTGTATGAACTCCATTTCGGTTATTTATCAGGTTTACTCTTTTCTTTTCTCCATCGTATGCTGTAATGATGATATTCACTGGGACTTTGGGTCTAATACTACTCTAGGCTATAGAGTGCTTATTGCACGGTAATGAATGGGTTTATACGGTGCGATAGTATTATTGGGAAGTGGTTGTGATTTTAGTCGTTGTTTAATTAAACTCCTCTCAAGTGATACGTACATTGTTTTGTTTAATGCTTGTAAAGAAAAACTCCATTTAAATTTTAAATAATTGTTATTTCACTCCAGATTCCCCCATGAAGACTCAAAACTGATGCGCGAGTGGGTTCATCGGATAAAAAAGGATGCTCCCGAAGGGTAGAAAATGGAATACCACTGCACAAGACCGGCTTTGCAGCGACCAGTTTGCTGAAGAATGCCTGGAAGTGCGGTGGGGCAGTGTATATTCCATTTTTAAATATTCTGAAATAATTGTTAACATCTGTACTTTTTACTACTGTAATGCGCATCTGTACATTTGTTTTTATGAAACTTGCGCATATGAATAAATTATTAGATTATATTAGATTAGATATAATTTTTTATTCAGCGCCAACGTTAAAAAGTTAAAGCCAAAAACATCGGAAATTGTAGTGCAACTCGAGCTCTCTAGATTTTACATTATAACTGTAATGGTCTGTTTATGGGTTACCCGACTTACTTCTTGTTAAGCTTTAACGGTTTCAAAACTCTGCTGCAAGACTTGTTACTTATAATCCTTCACATGAACCCATTTCTAGAGCAACGTTTATGCGCAGGCCTAATTACTCTCCAAACTGATATAATAATACGTAATTGCTTTGTTTTCTTTAATTGTATAATTCAAATTATGCACGGTCTACGTGCACACTGAGGTGTTTTTATGCTACTACCGGTGAAAAATAAATGACTAGCCCGTGTTATACTTACACCTTTGTGCTTAAGTTGAGTTTATGAATCTTCCTTTTTGTCATTTACATAAGAATGTCTTTAAATTGTGCCACAAACCTGTCAAATAATATAGCCCACCTTGTGTTTAAGGACTATTCTTCATGTTCATTTTCAGTGCGTTACCACCAGCACGTGACTTTTTAGCGCGTCCATGAAGAACCAGGAATTTTTGTGTACGGCTTATGGCGCGTATGTACGCGCGGCCGATCTAGGTATTATATTCTATATCTATGTATGGGACTGATGGTAGCGTTGACGCACACGCGTCTGTGCGTCTGCCAAGTGCACAACTCTACGGCGTTTGTCAACCATGTACGCATGCGTGAATGTAATTAGCATATTTCATGGGAGAGGTCCATTTTCGGCTTCGGCAGTGGCTATGACCGAACCGCACCCCGGTTGGCTGTAAAATCACTGGTCCCTATCGATTGACAACCCCCACTAGGAAGTAAGTAAGGCATGGTCCAGCTCAAGATATCATGGCATACGAGCTGACCAGTGTGTACGACGTGGTTAAGACAGTGGAAATATTGCAGTGTTAGCAAAGAATCCCACAAAAAGTTTTGACCCCAATAATAGGTTTCCCTTCTGCAAATTTTAACAAAAACATTTTCAATTATTTTAACGTCTGACTCATTTAAAATGTTCCATCGCGTCAGCATTCAACAGTAAAAAGACTATTTCAGTTTCCAACAGTTTCCCTTTCAGTGGTCAAATAAAGATAACTCAAATTCATTAGCTCGCAACGATCATTCAATATCGCAGAAGCCAACAGTAAGAGTCAACCACTCAATTTCATCAATAAGCACACATTAATTTGTCAAATTGTTGTGTTCAAAATCGTTTCTATGGCTTGTGCCTGCTGAAAGGTAAGATACTCAGGGGAAATTAATTATTCTACACTAGTTCTGCAATGTATATACCGCCCTCTAGAGCGATTTTAAAGGAAATAATGGCTGCCCGCGGTCAGTACAGACTAGTGATCTGAGTAGTTCAAATCAGAGGAGTAGTCATCTGCTGGGAGGAAAGGCCCAGCTGATTGGCGGATGATTTGGCCTACCCATCAACTCACTCACAGTGCATCAGATGGTACAACTACATCCAGACATACATGCCGAGATGCCAAGAACCATTGACACAGTGAAGGTCAGTGAAACCAAACCAACTTTAAATTATGAACATAGAAACGAAAAAAAGAAGATCAACAGAAAACTAAAATGACATGTAATTGTTTTGTTGTTAGTTAACGTTTGTAACAAACACTGATGATGAAAACATTAGAAAATCAATTGTAAAATGGTGAAAATGTAGTCTTGAATGCATATAAAAGTCAAACCGCATATTAATTTTTGCCCCAGATAGGAAAAAATGTTCACAGGCCTGTGGAATATCTATTAATTTCGACCCAACTTGAAATGCCGAATTTGGGAAATCAGTTGTTGCGGACATCTTCCCTGATGTCACCGTATAGGATTTGAACTCTGTACTTAACCTAGGAAATAATTATTTACACTGTCCGGCCGAAAAGATGACGTAGGCCTCTCGCCAAAAATAAATATTTAACAAAATATTTACAAACATCTTGGGGAAAAGATATTGTCCCTTCACGAAAAGGTTTTCGTTGGAACCTACTCTATCGTTCCTGAACCGTCAAAACGCACTTAAAGGAACATTACAGAATTGTTTTTTTGCTAACAAAACAGATGTTGGAAGTGTAAGCACTTTATGTAACCACCATATACATGTGACCCTAGTTGGTTTAGGGATCAGATTTGGGATAGAGGACTCGGCAGAGTTGATTTAGTGATGTTCTGTTTTATTTCTGAAAATACAAGAAGACGGACGATAATACAAAATGATGTTTCTCCGTCTTCGTCTAGAAATTGAATGAATTTACTTAATATTAAATTACAAATGAGGAATATTAATAAAACATAGATCTGTTACAAATAATTAATTAACTGATTCAGAATGGAAAATCTACTAAATCCAGGAAACTAAGATGGCGCTACAGTTCCCGCCAAAAGCTCAATGACGGTCGCCATCTTGGAAATAATAAAATATGCGCCATAACTCGATGTGAAAACATCGTAAATGCTACTTGCAACTAAAACCACGATAAATAGTTGAACAGATAAAGATTTGGAAGTAACAAAAATATAAGGAATGCTGATTTATACAAACTATAAGCAACTACTTAACTTGCTCATCGTTAAGGATCAATTAATAAGTAACAATTAATCAAGAAATATAAAATACTTTAAGTAATACAATATAAATTGCGTCTATGAATATATATAACTGAGGTGAGAGTTTGCATTATAAAATGAGAAAATGGTTACCTGAAAATACAAGAAGACGGACGATAATACAAAATGATGTTTCTCCGTCTTCGTCTAGAGATTGAATGATTGCGGGAAAGTCCGCCACCAACGGTGAGTAGGTGGAGTCAAGACGTGGCATATTGAATATTCATAAATACAGTTACGCAATGAGTCACAGACGAATGCATTCAAAATTAGAGGGGCGGGGCTGTTCATACCGGTTACATACATAAACTGACAAACCTGTAAAAGTTTGAGATCGATCGGCCATCTGGGTCGCGAGAAAATAGTGAAAAACCAATTACACATTTGCACGAAATCATATAGGTTCAACAAATGAATAAAACGCTCACTGAGCGATAAACTCCAATCGGAAAATTAGTTTATTTATTTCTCATCAAATATGGCATTTCAGACAGAAATATTTCAAGAGATGTTTTCTACTATCATCATCATTAGACCGTGTAAGTTTTATGTACATCTGTGATCAAAAGTATATTTTACAATTACCAATTCTGTAATGTTCCTTTAAAGGTTTGACCCAGATTGGAAAAAAAAAAGTTCACGGGCTATATTACATTTCGACCCAACTTGAAATGTCGAATTTGGGCGATCACTTAATGAAGGCACATCCCCTGATGCCAACCAATCGAATTTGAACTCAGTAACTCTCTTATCCTAGGAAATATTGGGATTTTTTTTTGCAAAAATTATGACGTAGGTTTGGTGGCCTTGAAGGGACACCGAACATACATACTTAAGTGAATTTGTACGTAAATATTCACAGTTTTTGCCCAAATTGTCAAATATTCACGTATTTAAAATATTTACAAAATTATTTACGAGTTGTGCGCAAAGTCGCAAATATTTACGTAAAAAATTGCGATTGGAACACAAATTCAATATTAACGTGATTACTCGAGATTTCGGGGTACAAATCGTGAATATTTAGGTAAATATTCTCGTAAATTTTTGCGATTGGGGCACAAATCGTGAATATGTACGTAAATATTTACTTGAATATTAATGAATTGTGCCTCAAGCGCAAATATTTACGTTAATATTTGCAAAATCGTGAACAATTAAGTAAATATTCACGTAAATATATTAGTTTGATGTCCCTTCAGGGCCACCATAAGTATGTAATTTTGTAGCTTAAAAAGTAAAAATTATGCTTATCACTTTTGTTTGTTATTTGGCTTTGTTTTTGTACATTGCGCTTCAAGGCCGTTTTGCGGCAAAACTGTGCTTGATAAGTTTGTTTTGTATTATTAAAATTATCAACAAAAGAAAGGTCTATAAAACTACTCTGACGGGGCTTCAGTCAATAGCAGTGAGACAGTGATCTAGGTTCCAGACCAGTAATCAGTATTGTTAGCCACCTGTCCACCTGTTTCAGGACAGTGTAACTCGATCAGCTGTCTGTCCTGTAAAATTAAGCTGTATTCACTAAAGCCTGTTGTTAGAGTGAAAGTCCTTCTTGAAACCAAACTTATCTTTAAATCAAGCCTTTTTTGATAATATTGAAGACAGTAAAGCCCAATATATTGCAATCAGTGTGTTTCTAAGGCAGGCACAGTAGTCATCAAGTTTTGACCGACAATTTTCAAATCCATAAATATGTGTTTACATTTATAGGTCAAAATCAGGAAGACAAACCATTGATAGTTATCAAATGGAATCATTGCTATGTTTGGAAAAATTGTGTGAAATGAATTTCAGCAAATATTACGTTTTCTTTACTCTCGTTCAAGTAGCTCTTTAAGACAATTATGTATAAAGTCACTTGAATTGGGATAGTTATATATAATGGCCCTGAAGGGACACCAAACATATATATTTACACGAATATTTTACGTAAATATTTACGATTTTTGCCCCTATTCGCAAATATTAACGTAAATATTGGCGCTTGAGGCACAATTCGTGAATATTCACGTTAATATTGACGTGCATATTCACGATTTGGGTTCCAATCGCAAATATTTACGTAAATATTCACGTAAGTATATATGTTAGATGTCCCTTCGGGGCCACCATAACTATTAGTGTTTTCAATCAGCCTTAGTAAGAATGGACAATCTCTATGCATGTCTGTGAAGTTGTCAACTGATGTGCATTAAATGGCTTTATCTTGAATTCATTTGTTAAACGTATGCATTTATTAGGTGCAGTCGGCTTCGTTTCACGGTGACCGAAATTCCACATTCCACACTGTTTTGGTACTGGAGCGTCGACCGATAATTCATAATACAAACAATACCCATAATATGCATTGTAATCACCAAGTGTAGGTCACAACACCTACTCAATGGTAACGGCAAAACAGCCCAACTCGACAATTTGGGTTTATATAATATAAGATCATTATAGGGTAAATTAAGGGTGTTTTGGGGTTTCTTTTTTGCATTTCTGGAAGTTTCAAACTACAATGTATGGTTTTGAATATAGCATGTCCCATCTTGGCATTTTTTTTTACATTTTCGTCCCAGACTTTTTTTTCCGCAAAACAGCTCATCTCTGTCTTGAGTCATATTCACTTGACTATTTCCAGCTAGGCTGTTTTGCCATGAAAGGGCCGAAGTGGGCAAAACAACATTCATGGCAAAGTAGCGTACACTCAGTAAAAGTGTGTCCGATTCCTTCCTCCATAGTTTATTCCCAACATACATGTCTTTTTGAACTCCAAATAAATGTGTTTTTTAAAAATCGAGCACAACAGTACCTTCGCCACTCTTTTTAATCAACGAGAAATGCAATAAGGGCTCAGAACGGACGGTTTTTTCTACATTTGTAAAGAAGAAAAACAAATTCAGGATACCTTGTGAGGTTTCCAGACAAAACTGTGCACTTTGGTCCCACAAGTGTTGCTAAACACTCACGTTTTCGATGCCATTTCTGAGAACGGTTGTATCAGCTATGCTCCTCCACACCATCAGACTGCTTGAGTGAATGTAGTTGGATCGCTGGTCATGAAGCCACTTCTCGTAGCGTAAGTACCCGTTGGAACATATTGGCTTCAATGTGTGTGGGCATCTGAATGTGGACAACCCATACCCCCAGATGAAGCCACGCCCCTGGCGAAATTGGGTGATGCTCTTACGCGACATTTTACTGCACTGTTTTGAATACTTGATATATAATAACTCATCAGTAATAATAACAATAATACTGGCTTCTTGTACATCGCTTAAATCCGTCACCCAGTGACGCTCATGGCGCTCCAAGATTATTATATTATTTCTCCTGCAAGGTGTAGAGCTACGTTTTGAAGTATGCTACCTTTTTCCCTTTACATAGCACCGTGCAATGGTTTACACGGTGCTGTAGCGCAATATGCTGCCAATCAAACCAGGAATACCGGGGCGACCCCTGTCTCTTTACAACAGGTGCACTGGGTTTGTATACGTACATTACACAATGCTACGTATCAAGTGTACATGCAAATCCTAGTAGAAAGACCAAAAGCATGGTATTGGGTCATGCCGTCTTCATCCCTTTTTTCACGTTACAATATGTGCAATAACAATACTGAAAACTGGTCTGGAACCTAGCTCACTGTCTCACTGCTATTGACTGAAGCCCCGTCAGAGTAGTTTTATAGACCTTTCTATTGTTGATAATTTTAATAATACAAAACAAACTTATCAAGCACAGTTTTGCCGCAAAACGGCCTTGAAGCGCAATGTACAAAAACAAAGCCAAATAATATACAAAAGTGATAAGCATAATTTTTACTTTTAAAGCTACAAAATTACATACTTATGGTGGCCCTGAAGGGACATCAAACGAATATAATTACGTGAATATTTACGTAATTGTTCACGATTTTGCAAATATTAACGTAAATATTTGCGCTTGAGGCACAATTCATTTAAAAACAAAACAAACTAGGCCTATATAATTTCTTGATGCACAAATATTTCAAGGGAAGTTTTCCACCTTGTTCATCTTTATACCATGTCATGTGCAAATCCGTGAAAATGAATTTGTTCAGTTTTACCAATTGTTACCAATATTACAAAGCAGAGCTGCCAACATCTATTTATTTCTTTATAATAAATACAGGCAATTGCTGTTTAGTTTAGAAAAAAATAGGGTTTCTATTTTCTAAAATATCTATATTGTAAAAGAAATGTAAGAACTAATTGTGATGACCACAGTTTATGTTAATTGTATGATCCTATTTGTGAACTCTTTGTAGTATTGTCACATAAGTGTGTTATGCAGTGACTGAAAATTAAATACAATTATTATGGAGTATTAATGACTGGCAAGTTTCAAGTTTATTCCAAATTCAGGTGTAATTTTTCCCCGATTTGATTCAAATTCTAGTGATCGTCGCCACACCATTTGATGCTAAATCCATCCAAATCTTTACAGAGTGAAATGCTTGACAGAGTGAAATGAGTGACTATCGCGCCTTTCTGTATGGGACCATAGATATAGAATATAATACCTAGATCGGCCGCTCGTACATACGCGGGTTCTGGCATGGGCGCAGCCATTGGTACCAAGCGGTCACGTGCTGGTGGTCAAAACATTGGACGCGCACTAGACGTGACGAACGCAAAATCATTTTGGTTTAATTTCGTGATTTTCCTCCAGCCGAATTATTCATATAATTTAATGTTATTAGGCCTTTTAATGCTAAATGATGGTTGCAAATCGCTCTGCAGCCATTATGTCTCAGCAGAGAAAAGAGAAAGGGGCCCGGAGTCCTTCGTAAGCTGACATACCATAGGTAAGAAGGCCTACATGTTTATTTAATTTAAAACATGTTGGCAATTAGCTAATTACCATTGATGTGTATGAACTCCATTTCGGTTATTTATCAGGTTTACTCTTTTCTTTTCTCCATCGTATGCTGTAATGATGATATTCACTGGGACTTTGGGTCTAATACTACTCTAGGCTATAGAGTGCTTATTGCACGGTAATGAATGGGTTTATACGGTGCGATAGTATTATTGGGAAGTGGTTGTGATTTTAGTCGTTGTTTAATTAAACTCCTCTCAAGTGATACGTACATTGTTTTGTTTAATGCTTGTAAAGAAAAACTCCATTTAAATTTTAAATAATTATTATTTCACTCCAGATTCCCCCATGAAGACTCAAAACTGATGCGCGAGTGGGTTCATCGGATAAAAAAGGATGCTCCCGAAGGGTAGAAAATGGAATACCACTGCACAAGACCGGCTTTGCAGCGACCAGTTTGGTGAAGAATGCCTGGAAGTGCGGTGGGGCAGTGTATATTCCATTTAAATATTCTGAAATAATTGTTAACATCTGTACTTTTTACTACTGTAATGCGCATCTGTACATTTGTTTTTATGAAACTTGCGCATATGAATAAATTATTAGATTATATTAGATTAGATATAATTTTTTATTCAGCGCCAACGTTAAAAAGTTAAAGCCAAAAACATCGGAAATTGTAGTGCAACTCGAGCTCTCTAGATTTTACATTATAACTGTAATGGTCTGTTTATGGGTTACCCGACTTACTTCTTGTTAAGCTTTAACGGTTTCAAAACTCTGCTGCAAGACTTGTTACTTATAATCCTTCACATGAACCCATTTCTAGAGCAACGTTTATGCGCAGGCCTAATTACTCTCCAAACTGATATAATAATACGTAATTGCTTTGTTTTCTTTAATTGTATAATTCAAATTATGCACGGTCTACGTGCACACTGAGGTGTTTTTATGCTACTACCGGTGAAAAATAAATGACTAGCCCGTGTTATACTTACACCTTTGTGCTTAAGTTGAGTTTATGAATCTTCCTTTTTGTCATTTACATAAGAATGTCTTTAAATTGTGCCACAAACCTGTCAAATAATATAGCCCACCTTGTGTTTAAGGACTATTCTTCATGTTCATTTTCAGTGCGTTACCACCAGCACGTGACTTTTTAGCGCGTCCATGAAGAACCAGGAATTTTTGTGTACGGCTTATGGCGCGTATGTACGCGCGGCCGATCTAGGTATTATATTCTATATCTATGTATGGGACTGATGGTAGCGTGACGCACACGCGTCTGTGCGTCTGCCAAGTGCACAACTCTACGGCGTTTGTCAACCATGTACGCATGCGTGAATGTAATTAGCATATTTCATGGGAGAGGTCCATTTTCGGCTTCGGCAGTGGCTATGACCGAACCGGCACCCCGGTTGGCTGTAAAATCACTGGTCCCTATCGATTGACAACCCCCACTAGGAAGTAAGTAAGGCATGGTCCAGCTCAAGATATCATGGCATACGAGCTGACCAGTGTGTACGACGTGGTTAAGACAGTGGAAATATTGCAGTGTTAGCAAAGAATCCCACAAAAAGTTTTGACCCCAATAATAGGTTTCCCTTCTGCAAATTTTAACAAAAACATTTTCAATTATTTTAACGTCTGACTCATTTAAAATGTTCCATCGCGTCAGCATTCAACAGTAAAAAGACTATTTCAGTTTCCAACAGTTTCCCTTTCAGTGGTCAAATAAAGATAACTCAAATTCATTAGCTCGCAACGATCATTCAATATCGCAGAAGCCAACAGTAAGAGTCAACCACTCAATTTCATCAATAAGCACACATTAATTTGTCAAATTGTTGTGTTCAAAATCGTTTCTATGGCTTGTGCCTGCTGAAAGGTAAGATACTCAGGGGAAATTAATTATTCTACACTAGTTCTGCAATGTATATACCGCCCTCTAGAGCGATTTTAAAGGAAATAATGGCTGCCCGCGGTCAGTACAGACTAGTGATCTGAGTAGTTCAAATCAGAGGAGTAGTCATCTGCTGGGAGGAAAGGCCCAGCTGATTGGCGGATGATTTGGCCTACCCATCAACTCACTCACAGTGCATCAGATGGTACAACTACATCCAGACATACATGCCGAGATGCCAAGAACCATTGACACAGTGAAGGTCAGTGAAACCAAACCAACTTTAAATTATGAACATAGAAACGAAAAAAAGAAGATCAACAGAAAACTAAAATGACATGTAATTGTTTTGTTGTTAGTTAACGTTTGTAACAAACACTGATGATGAAAACATTAGAAAATCAATTGTAAAATGGTGAAAATGTAGTCTTGAATGCATATAAAAGTCAAACCGCATATTAATTTTTGCCCCAGATAGGAAAAAATGTTCACAGGCCTGTGGAATATCTATTAATTTCGACCCAACTTGAAATGCCGAATTTGGGAAATCAGTTGTTGCGGACATCTTCCCTGATGTCACCGTATAGGATTTGAACTCTATACTTAACCTAGGATATAATTATTTACACTGTCCGGCCGAAAAGATGACGTAGGCCTCTCGCCAAAAATAAATATTTAACAAAATATTTACAAACATCTTGGGGAAAAGATATTGTCCCTTCACGAAAAGGTTTTCGTTGGAACCTACTCTATCGTTCCTGAACCGTCAAAACGCACTTAAAGGAACATTACAGAATTGTTTTTTGCTAACAAAACAGATGTTGGAAGTGTAAGCACTTTATGTAACCACCATATACATGTGACCCTAGTTGGTTTAGGGATCAGATTTGGGATAGAGGACTCGGCAGAGTTGATTTAGTGATGTTCTGTTTTATTTTCTGAAAATACAAGAAGACGGACGATAATACAAAATGATGTTTCTCCGTCTTCGTCTAGAAATTGAATAAATTTACTTAATATTAAATTACAAATGAGGAATATTAATAAAACATAGATCTGTTACAAATAATTAATTAACTGATTCAGAATGGAAAATCTACCAAATCCAGGAAACTAAGATGGCGCTACAGTTCCCGCCAAAAGCTCAATGACGGTCGCCATCTTGGAAATAATAAAATATGCGCCATAACTCGATGTGAAAACATCGTAAATGCTACTTGCAACTAAAACCACGATAAATAGTTGAACAGATAAAGATTTGGAAGTAACAAAAAATATAAGGAATGCTGATTTATACAAACTATAAGCAACTACTTAACTTGCTCATCGTTAAGGATCAATTAATAAGTAACAATTAATCAAGAAATATAAAATACTTTAAGTAATACAATATAAATTGCGTCTATGAATATATATAACTGAGGTGAGAGTTTGCATTATAAAATGAGAAAATGGTTACCTGAAAATACAAGAAGACGGACGATAATACAAAATGATGTTTCTCCGTATTCGTCTAGAGATTGAATGATTGCGGGAAAGTCCGCCACCAACGGTGAGTAGGTTGAGTCAAGACGTGGCATATTGAATATTCATAAATACAGTTACGCAATGAGTCACAGACGAATGCATTCAAAATTAGAGGGGCGGGGCTGTTCATACCGGTTACATACATAAACTGACAAACCTGTAAAAGTTTGAGATCGATCGGCCATCTGGGTCGCGAGAAAATAGTGAAAAACCAATTACACATTTGCACGAAATCATATAGGTTCAACAAATGAATAAAACGCTCACTGAGCGATAAACTCCAATCGGAAAATTAGTTTATTTATTTCTCATCAAATATGGCATTTCAGACAGAAATATTTCAAGAGATGTTTTCTACTATCATCATCATTAGACCGTGTAAGTTTTATGTACATCTGTGATCAAAAGTATATTTTACAATTACCAATTCTGTAATGTTCCTTTAAAGGTTTGACCCAGATTGGAAAAAAAAAAGTTCACGGGCTATATTACATTTCGACCCAACTTGAAACGTCGAATTTGGGCGATCACTTAATGAAGGCACATCCCCTGATGCCAACCAATCGAATTTGAACTCAGTAACTCTCTTATCCTAGGAAATATTGGGATTTTTTTTTGCAAAAATTATGACGTAGGTTTGGTGGCCTTGAAGGGACACCGAACATACATACTTAAGTGAATTTGTACGTAAATATTCACAGTTTTTGCCCAAATTGTCAAATATTCACGTATTTAAAATATTTACAAAATTATTTACGAGTTGTGCGCAAAGTCGCAAATATTTACGTAAAAAATTGCGATTGGAACACAAATTCAATATTAACGTGATTACTCGAGATTTCGGGGTACAAATCGTGAATATTTAGGTAAATATTCTCGTAAATTTTTGCGATTGGGGCACAAATCGTGAATATGTACGTAAATATTTACTTGAATATTAATGAATTGTGCCTCAAGCGCAAATATTTACGTTAATATTTGCAAAATCGTGAACAATTAAGTAAATATTCACGTAAATATATTAGTTTGATGTCCCTTCAGGGCCACCATAAGTATGTAATTTTGTAGCTTAAAAAGTAAAAATTATGCTTATCACTTTTGTTTGTTATTTGGCTTTGTTTTTGTACATTGCGCTTCAAGGCCGTTTTGCGGCAAAACTGTGCTTGATAAGTTTGTTTTGTATTATTAAAATTATCAACAAAAGAAAGGTCTATAAAACTACTCTGACGGGGCTTCAGTCAATAGCAGTGAGACAGTGATCTAGGTTCCAGACCAGTAATCAGTATTGTTATTGCACATATTGTAACGTGAAAAAAGGGATGAAGACGGCATGACCCAATACCATGCTTTTGGTCTTTCTACTAGGATTTGCATGTACACTTGATACGTAGCATTGTGTAATGTACGTATACAAACCCAGTGCACCTGTTGTAAAGAGACAGGGTTCGCCCCGGTATTCCTGGTTTGATTGGCAGCATATTGCGCTACAGCACCGTGTAAACCATTGCACGGTGCTATGTAAGAGAAAAAAGGTAGCATACTTCAAAACGTAGCTCCACATACCTTGCAGGAGAAATAATATAATAATGTTGGAGCGCCATGAGCGTCACTGAGTGACGGATTTAAGCGATGTACAAGAAGCCAGTATTATTTTTATTATTACTGATGAGTTATTATATATCAAGTATTCACAACAGTGCAGTAAAATGTCGCGTAAGAGCATCACCTAATTTCGCCAGGGGCGTGGCTTCATCTGGGGGTATGGGTTGTCCACATTCAGATGCCCACACACATTGAAGCCCATATGTTCCAACGGGTACTTACGCTACGAGGAGTGGCTTCATGACCAGCGATCCAACTACATTCACTCAAGCAGTCTGATGGTGTGGAGGAGCATAGCTGATACAACCTTTCTCGGAAATGGCATCGAAAACGTGAGTGTTTAGCAACACTTGTGGGACTAAAGTGCACAGTTTTGTCAGGAAACCTCACAAGGTATCCTGAATCTTTTTTCTTCTTTACAAATGTAGGAAAAAACGCCCGTTCTGAGACCTTATTGCTTTTCTCGTTGATTAAAAAGAGTGGCGAAGGTACTGTTGTGCTCGATTAAAAAACAACAACATTTTTTTGGAGTTTCAAAAAGACATGTATGTTGGGAATAAGCTATGGAGGAAGAATCGGACACACTTTTACTGAGTGTATGCTACTTGGCCATGAATGTTGTTTTGCCCACTTCTGCCCTTCCATGGCAAAACAGCCTAGCTGGAAATATTCAAGTGTATATGACTCAAGACATTGATGAGCTGTTTTGCCGTAAAAACGTCTGGGACGAAAGTGTAAAAAAAAAAATGCCAAGATGGGACATGCTATATTCAAAACCATACATTGCAGTTTGAAACTTCCAGAAATGCAAAAAAGAAACCCCAAAACACCCTTAATTTACCCAGAAATGATATTATATTATATAAACCCGAATTGTTGATTTTGGCTGTTTTGCCGTTGTTGTGACCTACACTTGGTGATTCCAATGCATTTTATGGGTATTGTTTGTATTCTGAATTATCGGTCGACGCTCCACTACCAAAACAGTGTGGAATGTGGAATTCCGGTCACCGTGAAACGAAGCCGACTGCACCTAATAAATGCATACGTTTAAAACCCTGCAGTAAGCGTGCGAGCCAATGTTTTCAAGGCACAATTTGCATGTTTTGTTAATTACACCTGTTATGAATAAAGTAGAAAGCCTTTTTTTCTTGACTTCCTCTGTTATACGATTGAAAAACATAATAGAGAATTTGAGTGGCCTAGCTTATCTGGTTTACCATCTACATCTAAATCAAGTGGCACTGGTCCAAGGTTCACGGGGAATTCCCAATAGACGTGTTGAAAAAATGCCTTAGCATACATGTACATGCTGGGTAATCGAAAGTGCCTGGCAGGCTTGTCTGTCAACATATAACCTTACCAGACTTGATGGTGCCAGCTGGCGGGCTTCACCAAAGCTTCCAAAGGGGTATTTACTATTGCGGTCAGGGGTGGGGTGCTTTTGTTTTACTTTGTGAATGGAGCATGAATTGAGTTTTTTTTTTTTTTTTTTTTTTTTTTTTTTCTTTTTTTTCTTAGTGATACTGATAGGCCTCTAGTAGAATCGTTTAGGTCGCTGGGGGTATGGGGGAATCGTTTTACAATCTCTAGACCATCTCAAAGGTGTTGGGGATGCTCAGAGTCCACTATGCAGCAATAAATCCCCGTGTATGTAGTGTATTAGTGTGTGTTATAGTGTGCCATGATTTTCATGGCTCGCCTAATGCATAGGTTTTTTGCCATGATTTTCATGGCTCGCCTAATGCATAGCGTTTTTTTGTACGGGATTACACACATCCCCGTGTGTGTAGGGTATTAGTGTGTGTTATAGTGTGCCATGATTTTCATGGTTCGCCTAATGCATAGTGTTTTTTTGCCATGATTTTCATGGCTCGCCTAATGCATAGTGTTTTTTGAACTGGCTCACACACTGCAGGTTAACAAATGAATTCAAGATAAAGCCATTTAAATGCACATCAGTTAACAACTTCACAGACATGCATAGATATTGTCCATTCTTACTAAGGCTGATTGAAAACACTAATAGTTATGGTGGCCCCGAAGGGACATCTAACATATATACTTACGTGAATATTTACATAAATATTTGCGATTGGAACACAAATCGTAAATATTTACGTAAAATATTCGTGTAAATATATATGTTTGATGTCCCTTATATATGACTATCCCAATTCGGGTGACTTTATATATAATTGTGTTAAAGAGCTACTCGAACGAGAGTAAAGACAACGTAATATTTGCTAAAATTCATTTCACACAATTTTTCCAAACCTAGCAATGATTCCATTTGAATAACTATCAACGGGTTTGTCTTGCTGATTTTGACCTATAAATGTAAACACATATTTATGGATTTGAAAATTGTCGGTCTAAACTTGACGACTACTGGGCCTACACACTGATTGCAATATATTGGGCTTTACTTTCTTCAATATTATCAAAAAGGGCTTGCTTTAAATATAAGTTTGGGTTCAAGAAGGACTTTCACTCTAACAACAGGCTTTAGTGAATACAGCTTAATTTTACAGGACAGACAGCTGATCGAGTTACACTGTCCTGAAACAGGTGGACAGGTGGCTAAATGAGGCCCTGACGCCCAAATTAGTGTAGCTCACGCTAAAATGTGTACTGCAAATCATTATTTGGGTCAGCTCACAATTGGATCGAGTGTTGCCAACGATCGAAACGATCCCCTGCATTTGAAATTGCAGGCAAATTTAGGTATATTGTTATTCTTCATTTTCCATGTCAGTTCGTTTCCCTCAAAACTGATCAGTATTTACAATTATCTATAAGTTTTTCAAATGGAGAGTTAAAAATATGAGAGAAAAACAAAGTCAGGTATAAGACTTTTAAAAATCCATCGATAATATGAGGGTGATTTGAACGTGCATGTTTTTTGTTTCTCTTAAAGACAGCACTGTGTGAAAAAAAAAAAAGAAAAAAAAAAACGAAAAAGAAAAAGAAAAAAAACGATGAACATGCTTTAGCGAGGCCTCCGGAGTAACCCCATTTGCCTGTGATTAAAGGTCAACAGACGGCAGGACAATGCAAGGCAGAGTCGGGTACAATTCGGGTCTCACTAGCATGCTTAGTTCATGAGTTATGGTCAAACTTAACTAAATTTATTTTTTGTCATTATTCGGCATGACATTTCGTGCCGGGATGATTGTCTCAGCCACTCGCGTCGCTTACAAAATCATCACAGCCATGGCGTTTCAACTTGAAGAGAGCCATTGGCTTTCCAATGGTGCGAAGCTATACAAAATTGAGCTATGATGTGTGGGTGATTTGAACATGTATAATTTGTGTTTCTTCTGAGAGTACAGAAACCCAGTTGAACATGCTTTTTCGAGGCCTTCGAGGTAACCCCGCTCGCCTGTGATTTCCAGTCTGAATTTTCGTCTCTCTAACATGCTTAGTTTAAGAGTTATTGTATTTAGTTACAGCCACGGCGTTTCAACTTAAAGAGAGCCCTTGTAAAGTGCTTTCCAATGGTGTAAAGCTTGAACAAATACAGCAATGATGTGACGTTGAATCGAACCTGCATACTTTGTGTTTCAGCAGAGAGTACACCAATCCAGTTGAACAGGCTTCTGTGAGGCCTTCGGAGTACTCCCGCTCGCCTTTGATTTTCGGTCTGAAGATACCAGACAAGGACCATACAAGTTTGATGTTCGGACGAGTGACTAACCAAGGCAGAATCAGGTACAAATGTTGTATCTCTAGCATGCTTAGTTCATAAATTAGGCTCAAACTTAACTAAAATTATTTCTTGCAATTATTCGGCCTGACATGTCGCGCCGTCTTGAGATTTCCGGCACTTTTTGCTTTTGCCCATGGTGTAGGCCTACTCTCTCAGCCACTCAAATCGCTTGCTAGATCATCACAGCCACGGCGTTTGGACATGAAGAGAGCCCTTGGGTTGGGGTTTCCAAGGGCCGGGTGTAGGCTTGAAAAAGTCCTGCAAGGAAGTGAGGGTAATTTGAACGTGCATACTTTGTGTTTCAGCTCGTAGTACTGAAATCCAATTGAAAGTACTCTCGCCAGGACTTCGGAGTTCCTCCGCTCGCCTGTAATTTCCGGACTGAAGATGCAAGACAAGGATCATAAAAGTTTGATGTTCAAACTAGTGACTAACTAAGGCAGAGTCAGGTACAAATTTTGTCTTTTTTGCATGCTTAGTTCATGAGTTATGGTCAAACTTAACTAAATTTAATTCTTGCCATTATTCGGCTTGACATGTCGCGCCGTCTTGAGATTTCCGGCACTTTTTGCTTTTGCCCATTCGGTAAGCCTACCCTCTCAGCCACTCACGTCACTTGCAATATCATCACAGCTACGGCGATTGGAAAAGAAAAGAGCCCTTGGGTATGGGGCTTTCCAAAGGTGTAATTCTCTCTAGCACGATGTGTGGCCATGTACCCACACGAAAAAAGGTGTTCGGGAATATCTATTCTATCGTTCTGCACCGTCAAATAGAACTTTGATTTTGAACAGACGATGAAAAAAGTTCTTCGGTAATTACCTTTGGATTATCCACAAATTCGACCCATGCTCAAAAGCCCAATCTCTGCGATCACTTTTTGCGGGCACCTCCCCCGGTGCTTCCTAATCGATTTTCAAGTCCACAACTCTCTTATACTAGGAATATATATTGCTTATTCGGGACAAAACGATGACGTCACCATCTCGCGAAAAGCTCATAATTGCCAGGGTTTTTGGAATTGGCCTTTTTCCCACACGAAAAGGTCTTCGGGGATATCTAATCTATCGTTCTGCACCGTCAATTCAACTTTTTGTTTGACCCGCCATTAAAAAATTATAAGGTAGTACCCTTATCAATATTCACAAAATTCGACCCATGCAAAAAAGCCCAATTTCTGCGATCACTCTTTGCGGGCACCTCCACCGATGATGTTCATATATTTTTCAAGTCCGCACCTCTGTTATACTAGGATATATTGAGCTTGTTTGGGCCCAAACCATGACGTCACCAACTCGAAAAAGCTCATAATTGCCAGGGTTTTGGGAATTGGCCTTTTTCCCACACGCAAAATATATAATCTATCGTTCTGCACCGTCAATTCAACTTTTTGTTTTTGACCCGCCATTAAAAAAATTATTAATATTCACAAAATTCGACCAATGCCAAAAAGCACAATTTCTGCGATCACTTTTTGCGGGCACCCCCCCCCCCCGATGCTGCCCATATAATTTTCAAGTCCGCAGTTCTCTTATCCTAGGATATATTGAGCTTTTTCGGGACAAAACCATGACGTCACCATCTCGCAAAAAAAAAAAAATATTGCCAGGGTTTTTGGATTTGGCATTTTTCCCACACGAAAAGGGTCGTCGGGGATATCTAATCTATCGTTCTGCACCGTAAAATCAACTTTTTTTTTGACCTGTCATTAAAAAAAGTTATAAGGTAGTACCCTTATCAATATTCACAATATTCGACGCATGCCAAAAAGCCCAAATTCTGAAATCACTTTTTGCGGGCACCTCCACCTATGCTGCCCATATAATTTTTCAAGTCCGCAACTCTCTTATCCTAGGATATATTGAGCTTTTTCGGGCCAAAACCATGACGTCACCAACTCGCAAAGAGCTCATATTTGCCAGGGTTTTTGGAATCGGCTTTTTTTACCACACGAAAAGGGTCTTTGGGGATAAATAATCTATCGTTCTGCACCGTCAATTCTACTTTTTGTTTTTTGACCCGCCATTCCAAAAGTTATTAATGTTCACAAAATTCGACCCTGCCAAAAAAACACAATTTCTGCGATCACTTTTTGCGGGCACTTCCCCCGATGCTGCCCATATAATTTTCAAGTCTGCAACTCTCTTATCCTAGGATATATTGAGCTTTTTCGGGACAAAACGATGACGTCACCATCTCGCAAAAAAAATCATAATTGCCAGGGTTTTGGGAATTTGCCTTTTTCCCACACGAAAAGGGCCTTCGGGGATATCTAATCTATCGTTCTGCACCGTAAAATCAACCTTTTTTTTGACCTGTCATTAAACAAAGTTATAAGGTAGTACCCTTATCAATATTCACAAAATTCGACGCATGCCAAAAAGCCCAAATTCTGAAATCACTTTTTGCGGGCACCTCCACCTATGCTGCCCATATACTTTTCAAGTCCGCAACTGTCTTTTCCTAGGATATATTGAGCTTTTTCGGGCCAAAACCATGACGTCACCAACTCGCAAAGAGCTCATATTTGCCAGGGTTTTTGGAATTGGCTTTTTTCCACACGAAAAGGGTCTTTGGGGATATATAATCTATCGTTCTGCACCGTCAATTCTACTTTTTGTTTTTTGACCCGCATTCCAAAAGTTATTAATGTTCACAAAATTCGACCCATGCCAAAAAACACAATTTCTGCGATAACTTTTTGCGGGCACCTCCCCCGATGCTGCCCATATAATTTTCAAGTCTGCAACTCTCTTATCCTAGGATATATTGAGCTTTTTCGGGACAAAACCATGACGTCACCATCTCCCCAAAAAAATTCATTATTGCCAGGGTTTTTGGATTTGGCATTTTTCCCACACGAAAAGGGTCGTCGGGGATATCTAATCTATCGTTCTGCACCATAAAATCAACTTTTGTTTTGACCTGTCATTTAAAAAAGTTATAAGGTAGTACCATTATCAATATTCACAAAAATTCGACGCATGCCAACAAGCCCAAGTTCTGAAATCACTTTTTGCGGGCACCTCCACCTATGCTGCCCATATATTTTCAAGTCCACAACTTCTTATCTAGGATATATTGAGCTTTTTCGGGCCAAAACCATGACGTCACCAACTCGCAAAGAGCTCATATTTGCCAGGGTTTTTGGAATTGGCTTTTTTTCCCACACGAAAAGGGTCTTTGGGGATATATAATCTATCGTTCTGCACCGTCAATTCTACTTTTTGTTTTTTGACCCGCCATTCCAAAAGTTATTAATGTTCACAAAATTCGACCCATGCCAAAAAACACAATTTCTGCGATCACTTTTTGCGAGCACTTCCCCCGATGCTGCCCATATAATTTTCAAGTCTGCAGCTCTCTTATCCTAGGATATATTTAGCTTTTTCGGGACAAAACCATGACGTCACCATCTCGCAAAAAAAATCATTATTGCCAGGGTTTTGGGAATTGGCCTTTTTCCCACACGAAAAGGGCCTTCGGGGATATCTAATCTATCGTTCTGCACCATAAAATCAACTTTTGTTTTGACCTGTCATTTAAAAAAGTTATAAGGTAGTACCCTTATCCATTTTCATAAAATTCGACGCATGCCAAAAAGCCCAAATTCTGAAATCACTTTTTGCGGGCACCTCCACCTATGCTGCCCATATAATTTTCAAGTCCGCAACTCTCTTATCCTAGGATATATTGAGCTTTTTCGGGCCAAAACCATGACGTCACCAACTCGCAAAGAGCTCATATTTGCCAGGGTTTTTGGAATTGGCCTTTTTCCCACACGAAAAGGGTCTTTGGGGATATATAATCTATCGTTCTGCACCGTCAATTCTACCTTTTTGTTTTTTGACCCGCCATTACAAAAGTTATTAATGTTCCCAAAATTCGACCCATGCCAAAAAACACAATCTCTGCGATCACTTTTTGCGAGCACTTCCCCCGATGCTGCCCATTTAATTTTCAAGTCTGCAACTCTCTTATCCTAGGATATATTGAGCTTTTTCGGGACAAAACCATGACATCACCGTCTCGCAAAAAGCTCATTATTGCCAGGGTTTTTGGTATTGGCCTTTTCCCCACACGATAAGGGTCTTCGGGGATATCTAATATATCGTTCTGCACCGTAAATTCAACTTTTTGTTTGACCTGTCATTAAAAAAAGTTATAAGGTAGTACCCTTATCAATATTCACAGAATTCGACCCATGCCAAAGAGCCCAATTTCTGCGATCACTTTTTCGGGCACCTCCACCTATGCTGCCCATATGTTCTTCAAGTCCGCAACTCTCTTATCCTAGTTTATATTGTGCTTTTTTGCGCCAATTTAATTTGAAATTTAACCCGAACGTAGTCTATTCAAAAGTGTAAGAGCAGCAGTGGTCCAATGGCAGGACTCCTGATTCTGCAGAAAAAGTTTCAGGGTTCGAGACCCTGTAGGGTTTCTTATTTTGGTAGTCTAGTCAAAAGTGTAAGAGCAGCAGTGGTCCAGTGTTAGGACAACTGACCTTGGAGAAAAAAGGTTTAGGGTTCGAGACCCTGTAGGGTTTCTTATTTTGGAATTTGAAAGTAAATAAAATTTAATTTGAAATTTAACACGAACGTAGTCTAGTCAAAAGTGTAAGAGCAGCAGGGGTCCAGTGGCAGGACTCCTGACTCTGAAAAAAAAGGTTTAGGGTTCGAGACCCTGTAGGGTTTCTTATTTTGGAAATTTAAAATAAATAAAATAACATTTGAAATTTAATCCGAACGTAGTCTAGTCAAAAGTGTAAGAGCAGCAGTGGTCCAGTGGCAGGACTAATGACTCTAAAGAAAAAGCTTCAGGGTTCGAGACCCTATTGGGTTTTTTATTTTGGAAATAGAAAATAATTAAATTTGAAATTTAACCCGAACGTAGTGTAGTCAAAAGTGACAGAGCAGCAGTGGTCCAGTGTTAGGACAACTGACCTTGGAGAAAAAAAGTTCAGGGTTCGAGACCCTGTAGGGTTTCTTATTTTTGAAATTGAAAGTAAATAAAATTAAGTTTTGAAATTAAACCCGAACGTAGTCTAGTCAAAAGTGTAAGAGCAGCAGTGGTCCAGTGGCAGAACTCCTGACTCTGAAAAAAAAGGTTCAGGGTTCGAGACCCTGTTTTTTTTTTTTTTTTTTTTTTTTTTTTTTTTTGGAAATTGAAAATAAATAAATTAAATTTGAAATTTAACCCGAACGTAGTCTAGTCAAAAGTGTAAGAGCAGCAGTGGTCCAGTGGCAGGACTCCTGACTCTGAAGGAAAACGTTCAGGGTTCGAGACTCTGTGGGGTTTCTTATTTTGGAAATTGAAAGTAAATAAAATTAAGTTTTGAAATTAAACCCGAACGTAGTCTAGTCAAAAGTGTAAGAGCAGCGGGGGTCCAGTGGCAGGACAACTGACTCTGGAGAAAAAAGTTCAGAGTTCAAGACCCTACTGGTTTTTTTTATTTTGGAAATTGAAAATAAATAAATTTGAAATTTAACTCAAACGTAGTCTAGTCAAAAGTGTAAGAGCAGCAGTGGTCCAGTGGCAGGACTCCTGACTCTGAAGAAAAAAGGGTTCAGGGTTGAGACCCTGGAGGTTTTTTTTTATTTTGGAAATTGAAAATAAATAAAATTAAATTAAATTTGAAATTTAATCCGAACGTAGTCTAGTCAAAAGTGTAAGAGTAGCAGTGGTCCTTGGCAGGACTCCTGACTCTGAAGAAAAAGGTTCAGGTTGAGACCCTGAAGGTTTTTTTATTTTGGAAATTGAAAATAATAAAATTAAATTAAATTGAAATTTAATCCGAACGTAGTCTAGTCAAAAGTGTAAGAGCAGCAGTGGTCCAGTGGCAGGACTCCTGACTCTGAAGAAAAGGTTCAGGGTTCAGACCCTGGAGGTTTTTTATTTTATTTTGGAAATTGAAAATAATAAAATAAATAAATTTGAAATTTAATCCGAACGTAGTCTAGTCAAAAGTGTAAGAGCAGCAGTGGTCCAGTGGCAGGACTCCAGACTCTGAAGAAAAAGGTTCAGGGTTCGAGACCCTGGAGGTTTTTTTTTTCTTTTGGAAATTAAAAATAAATAAATTAAATTAAATTTGAAATTTAATCCGAACGTAGTCTAGTCAAAAGTGTAAGAGTAGCAGTGGTCCAGTGGCAGGACTCCGACTCTGAAGAAAAAGGTTCAGGGTTCGAGACCCTGGAGTTTTTCTTTTTTGGAAATTGAAAATGAATAAAATTAAATTAAATTTGAAATTTAATCCGAACGTAGTCTAGTCAAAAGTGTAAGAGTAGCAGTGGTCCAGTGGCAGGACTCCAGACTCTGAAGAGAAAGGTTCAGGGTTCGAGACCTGGATGTTTTTTTTTTAATTTTGGAAATTGAAAATGAGAAAAATAAAATAAATTTGAGATTAATCCGAACGTAGTCAAGTCAAAAGTGTAAGAGCAGTGGTCCAGTGGCAGGACTCCTGACTCTGAAGAAAAAAGGGTTCAGGGTTGGAGACCCTGAGGTTTTTTTTTTTTTAATTTTGGAATATTGAAAATAAATAAAATAAATTAAATTTGAAATTTAATCCGAACGTAGTCTAGTCAAAAGTGTAAGAGTAGCAGTGGTCCAGTGGCAGGACTCCAGACTCTGAAGAAAAAGGTTCCGGGTTCGAGACCCTGGATGGGTTTTTTTATTTTGGAAATTGAAAATGAATAAAATAAAATAAAATTTGAAATTTAATCCGAACGTAGTCTAGTCAAAAGTGTAAGAGCAGCAAGGGTACAAGTGGCAGGACATCCTGACTCTGAAGAAAAAAGGTTCAGGGTTCGAGACCCTGGAGTTTTTTATTTTTATTTTGGAAATTGAAAATAAATAAAATAAAATTAATTTGAAATTTAATCATAACGTAGTCTAGTCAAAAGTGAAAGAGCAGCTGTGGTCCAGTGGCAGGACTCCTGACTCTGAAGAAAAAGGTTCAGGGTTCGAGACCCTGTAGGGTTTTCTTTTTTGGAATTGAAAATAATAAAATAAATTTAAATTTAACCGAACGTAGTCTAGTCAAAAGTGTAAGAGTAGCAGTGGTCCAGTGGCAGGACTCCTGACTCCGAAGGAAAACGTTCAGGGTTCGAGACCCTGAGGTTTTTTCATTTTTGGAAATTGAAAATAAATAAAATAAAAATTTGAAATTTAACCCGAACGTAGTCTAGTCAAAAGTGTAAGAGCAGCGGTGGTCCAGTGGCAGGACTCTGACTCTGAGAAAAAAGGTTCAGGTTCGAGACCCTGTTTTTTTTTTTTTTTTTGGAAATTGAAAATAAAATAATTAAATTTGAAATTTAATTAAATTTAATAAAGCTAGTCAAAGTGAAAAAGCAGATGGGGGAGGCTCCGACTCTAAAAAAAAAGGTTAGGGTTCGAGACCCCGGGTTTTTTTTTTTGGGGGGGGAATTTTTAAAAAAAAAAATAAAATTTTAAAATTTAAATTTAACCAACGTGTCTAGTCAAAAATGTAAAAACAGCAGTGGTCCCAAAAGGGGACCCGCTCTGAAGAAAAAATAGGGTTCGAGATGGATTTTTTTTTTTTTTTTTGGGGAAAATTAAAAAAATAAAATAAAAATTAAATTTGAAATTTTTTTCCAAGTATTATCAAAATAAAAGGCAGGGGTGGGGACTCCGCTTGAAGAAAAAAAGGTTTTTGGGTTGAGACCCGGGTTTTTTTTTTTTTTTTTTGGGGGGGGGAATTTTAAAAAGAAAAAAAAAAAAATTTAAATTTAATCCAATTGAAATCAAAAATTAAGGGCAGCGTGGCGGGAAACCCCGCTTAAGAAAAAGGGTTTGGGTTCGGACCCCGGAGGTTTTTTTTTTTTTTTTTTTTAAAATTAAAATTAAAAAAATTAAATTAAATTTTAAATTTTTTCCCAAGGGCTCCCAAAAATTTAAAAGCAAATGGTCCCGTGGGGGGGAATTGTCAAAAAAAAGGTTAAATTTTAGATGGAGGTTTTTTTTTTTTTTTTTTAAATTAAAAAAAAAATTTAAAAATTAAATTTTAAATTTTTAACCCAACGTGCTAGTAAAAGTGTAAGAGAAGGCCGTGGGGGACTCCGACTTGAAGAAAAAAATTGGGTTCGAGACCCGGTTTTTTTTTTTTTTTTTTTTTTTTGGGGAAAATTTAAAATTAAAAAAATAAAATAAAATTTTAAAAATTTTAAACCGAAGTAGGTTTGTCAAAAGTGTAAAGCAGCAGTGGTTAAATGGCCCGGAAACCCCAAATTTTGAAGAAAAAGGGTTTAAGGGGTTTGAGAACCCCGGGGTTTTTTTTTTTTTCTTTTTTTTTTTGTTTGGAAAATTTTGGAAAATAAAGAAAAATTAAAAATTTTTTTTAAATTTGAAAAAATTTAAAATTTTCCCAACGGAGTCTAGTCCAAAAAATTTTAAAGGCAGTGGGGCCAAATGCAGGGTTGACCTTTAAAAAAAAGGTTTAGGGGGTTTAGCTTTTTTTTTTTTTTTTTTTTTTTGGGGAAAAGAAAAAAAATAAAATTAAATTAAAAAATTTAACCCAACGTAGTTAGTCAAAAGGAAAAGCAGCGTGTTTAAGGGGGCAGGACTCCGACTTGAAAAAAAAAGGTTTAGGGTTTTGAGACCCCGGGGGTTTTTTTTTTTTTTTTTTTTAAATTTAAAATAAAAAAAAAAATTAAATTTGAAATTTTAAGAAGTATCTAGTCAAAATTTTAAAGCAGCAGTGGGTTAGTGGCAGGCCCCCGATTGAAGAAAAAAGGTTCGGGGTTTGAGACCCCGGAGGGGTTTTTTTTTTTGGAAATTGAAAAAAATAAATAAATTAAAATTTTAAAAATTTTAATTTCCCAAGTAGTCCCAGTCAAAAGTGTAAAAGAGCAGGGTCCCGGGGGGGCAGGGCTCCCGCCCCTGAAAAAAAGGGCCCGGGTTTTGAGACC
Source organism: Pycnopodia helianthoides (assembly GCA_032158295.1). Lineage (NCBI taxonomy): Eukaryota > Metazoa > Echinodermata > Asteroidea > Forcipulatida > Asteriidae > Pycnopodia > Pycnopodia helianthoides. Next base: position 94,426 of record JASTWB010000040.1, read on the forward strand.
GGTGTTTTTTTTTTTTTTTTTTTTTTTTTTTTTTTTGGAAAAAGGAAAAAAAAATCAATTAAAAAAAAATTTTAAATATAACCGAAAGTAGGGAGTCAAAAGTTAAGGGCCCAGTTTGGGCCCTTTGGGAGGACTCCCGACCAAAAGAAAAAGGTTAGGGTTCGGACCCCCGGGGGTTTTTTTTTTTTTTTAAATTTTAAAAATAAAAAATAAAAAAAAATTTGAAATTTAAATTAAAAGTTTTGTCAAAAGTGTAAAACAGATTTGGGCCAGTGGGGTGACTCCCCCCGAAGAAAAAGGTTTAGGGGTTTGAACCCCGGAGTTTTTTTTTTTTTTTTTTGAAAATTTAAAAAAAAATTAAATTTAAAAAAAAATTTGAAATTTAAACCCAAAGTAGTTATCAAAAGTGAAGAGAGCAGTGGTCCCTGGCAGGGCTCCGTTTTGAAGAAAAAAGGTTTAGGGTTCAGAAATTGGGTGGGTTTTTTTTATTTTGGAAATTGAAAATTAAAAAAAAAAAAAAAAATTTAAATTTTTTTCCCAAGAAATCTAGTCAAAAGTTAAGACAGATTTGGGCCCGTGGCAGGGCTCCCGATTGGAAAAAAAAGGTTCAGGGTTCGGACCTGGAATTTTTTTTTTTTTTTTTTTGAAAATTAAAAAAAAAATAAAATTTAAATTTTTAACTTTAATTCCGAAGTAGTCCCAGTCAAAAGTGTAAGAGAGCAGTGGTCCATGGGGGAAAAAGCCCCGAAGAAAAAAATTTAAGGGGTTTGAGACCCTCGGGAAATTTAAAAAAATAAAAGGTCGGGTTCGAAAACCTTTGGAGGGATTGGTTTTTTTTTTTTTAAAATTTTTAAAAATTTAAAAAAAATAAATTAAATTTAAAAATTTTCCCGGGAAAGTATTTAGTCCAAAAAAAAAAAGGCCCGCGTGGGCCGTTTTGGCCCCGGGTCCCCGATTGGGAAAAAAAAGTTTAGGGTTTTGAGCCCCCAGGGTTTTTTTTTTTTTTTTTAAAATTTAAAATAAAAAAATTTAAAATTTTAAAAATTAAATTTAACCGAAGTTTGTCTAGTCAAAAATAAAACGGAGCGTGGTTTCCAAATGGCAGGCCCCGACTTGAAAAAAAGGTTTTAGGGTTTTGGACCCTGGGGGGTTTTTTTTTTAATTTTTTTTTAAATTTGGGAAAAAAATTAAAATTAAAAAAAAATTTTTAAAATTTTTTTTTTTAACGTTTTTCTAGTCAAAAGTGTAAGGCAACAGTGGTCCATGGCAACTCCCGACTTGAAAAAAAAGGGTTAGGGTTCCCAGACCCCGGGGTTTTTTTTTTTTTTTTTTTTTTTTTAAAAATTGGGGAAAAAAAAAAAAAAAAAAAAAATTTTAAACCCAAATAAATTTGTCCCAAATGTAAAGACAGGGTCCAAATTTGGGAGGACTCCTGAAAAAAAAGGGGTTTAGGGTTTGAGGTTTGGGGGTTTTTTTTTTTTGGAAAAGTTTTAAAAAATTTGGGAAAAATTTTAAGGGGGGCGGGGGGGGGGGGGGGGTTTGGGGGGGGGGGTTGGGGGGGGTTTTTTTTTTTTTGGGGGGAAATTGAAAATAAACCAATTTTTTTTAAATTTGGGGGGGTTTTGGTGTCAACTGTGGTGCCCTGGTCTCCCGGGCCCTTTAAGAAAAAAGGGTTTAGGGTTCGAGACCGGGGGGTTTTTTTTTTTTTTTTTTTTTGGAAATTGAAAAGAAAAAAAATTTAAAAAAAATTTGAAATTTAATTTCCCAAAGTAGTTTCTATCAAAAGTTAAAAAGGGGAGCAGTGGGCCCGTGGCAGGATTTGGTTTTCTCTAAAGAAAAAGGTTCAGGGTTTCGGACCAAAAGGGGTTTTTTTTTTTTTGGGGAAAAAGAAAAAAAAAATTAATTAAATTTGAAATTTAACCCCAACGTAAATTAGTCAAAAAAATTTTAAGAGGCAGTGGGGCCCCGTGGAACCCTGATCGAAGAAAAAAAGGGTTAGGGTTTTGGGCCTGGAAAGGGTTTTTTTTTTTTTTTTTTTTTTTTTGAAAAATTTAAAAAAAAAAATAAAAATTTAAATTTTAAATTAAACCGAACGTAGTTAGTCAAAAGTGGGAAAGGGGCACAGTGGTTCCGTGGAGGATCGACTCCGGGGAAAAAGGTTCAGGTTTTTAAAACCTGGGGGGGTTTTTTTTTTTTTTTTTGGAAAAATTTAAAAAAAATAAAATTAAAATTTTTAAATTTTAACCCCAACGAGGGTTTGTCAAAGGGGTAAGAGGCAGGGTTTCCCGGGTTTTTTCCTTTACTCTAAAAAAAAAGGTTCAGGGTTGAGGGCCCTGAATTTTTTTTTTTTTTTTGGAAATTGAAAAAAAAATAAAAAATTAAATTTTAAATTTAAACCCCAAAGAAGGGTTAAATCAAAAATGTAAGGGGCCCGCATGTGGGCCGTGGCGACATGACTTAAAGAAAAAAGGTTTAGGGTTTGAACCCCGGGGGTTTTTTTTTTTTTGAAATTGAAAAAAAATAAAATTAAAAAAATTTTAAATTTAACCGAAGTAGTTACCAAAAGTGTTAAAAGGGGAAACAGTGGTCCCGGGGAGGAAATTTGATTGAAGAAAAAGGGGTTTTAGGGGTTTGGGACCCCGGAAAGGGTTTTTTTTTAAATTTTGGAAAAATTTAAAAAAAAAAAAATTTTAATTTAAATTTTCCCCAAAGTTCCCCCAGTCCAAAAATGTAAGAGCAGGTGGTCCAGGGTAGGATCCGACTTTAAGAAAAAGGTTTTAGGGTTGAGACCGGAGGGTTTTTTTTTTATTTTGGGAATTTTAAAAAAAAAAAATTTTAAATTTTAAAATTTTCCCCAACGTAGTCTAGTCAAAAATGTAAGAGCGCAGTTGGGCCCGGGCCCCGGATCGTCTAAGAAAAAGGTCGGGTTAGGCCCCGGAAAGGGTTTTTTTTTTTTTTTTTGGGAAAATTTAAAAAAAAAAAAAAAAAATTTTAAATTTAACCCAACGTGGGCTATCAAAAAAATTTTAAGAGCAGCGTGGTTCCCGTGGAGGGCCCTCTGGGTTTAAAAAGGTTTTTGGGGTTTTTGATGGGGGGGTTTTTTTTTTTGGAAATTGAAAAAAATAAAAAAAATTAAAATTTTAAATTTAACCCAAAGTTTGCAATTAAAAAAAGGTAAGGCCAGCAGTGGCCCGTGGAGGATCCCGATCTAAAGAAAAGGTTAGGTTCGAGACCCTGTAGGCTTTTTTATTTTGGGAAAATTTAAAAAAAAAAAATTTAAAAATTTTAAATTTTTAACCCCAACTTAAATCTAAAAAAAGTGTAAGAGCGCAGTGTCCAGTGGAGGGCTTGATCGGAAAAAAAATTTTTGGGTTTTAGACCCCGAAAAGGGGTTTTTATTTTGGAAAATTAAAAAAAATAAAATTTAAAATTTTAAATTTTAACCCAAAAGTAGTTAAACAAAAGGTAAAAAGCCAGTGGTCAGGAGGATCCTGATCTAAAAAAAAGGGGTTCCGGGGTTTGAGACCCCGAAGGTTTTTTTTTTTTTGGGAAAATTTTAAAAAAAAAAAAAAATTTAAAATTTTAAAATTTTAACCGAAGTAGTCTAGCAAAAAAGTAAAAAGCAGGGGTGGGGCCAATGGCAGGGTCCGACTCCAAGAAAAGGCAAAATTCAAACCCTGGGGGGTTTTTTTTTTTTGGAAATTGAAAAAAAAAAAAATTAAATTTTTAAAAATTTTAAGGAAAAGGTTTTAGTCAAAAAATGTAAAAAGCACAGTGGTCCAGTGGGCCCGGATTGACTTTTGAAGAAAAAGGTTTAGGGGTTTGGACCCCGGGGGTTTTTAAATTTTGGGAAAAAAAAAAAAAAAAAAAAATTTAAAATTAAAGGAAAGTGTTAGTCAAAAAAATAAGGCAGCGTGGCCAGTGGCAGGGCTCCGACTCTTAAAAAAGGCAGGTTGAGACCGAGGTTTTTTTTTTTTTTTGGGAAAATTTAAAAAAAATAAAAATTTAAATTTTGAAAAATTTTAACCCCAAAGTTTGTTATCAAAAGTGTAAAGCAGCAGTGTTCCCGTGGAGGACTCCTGATTGAAAAAAAAGGGTTAGGGTTCGAGACCGGAAATTTTTTTTTTTTTGGGGAAATTTTTAAAAAAAAAATTAATTAAAATTTTAAAATTTAAAACCAAACGAATTTTTGTCAAAAGTGAAGAGCAGCATTTGGGCCCGTGCCCGGGCTCCCGACCTTAAAAAAAAAGGTTTTAGGGTTCAAAACCCCCCGGGGGGTTTTTTTTTTTTTTTTTTTTTTTTTTTTTTTTTTTAAAAAAAATTTTTGAAATTTTTAAAATAAAAAAAATAAAAAAAATTTTAAATTTAACCCCAAGTAGTCTAGTCAAAAAATTAAAAGCAAACAGTGGCCGTGGCCCGGGGCTTCCCGAACTCCCCCAAAAAAAGGTTAGGGTTGAGACCCGGAAAGGGGGTTTTTTTTTTTGGGAAATTAAAAAAAATTAAAAAATTTAAAATTTTAAAATTTTAAGAATGGGTTTTCAAAAAATTTTAAGAGCGCTGGTTCCCGTGGTAGGAAATCCGATCGGAAAAAAAAGGTTAGGGTTTGAGGGGCCCCCAAGGGGGTTTTTTTTTGGAAAATTTAAAAAAAAAAAAAAAAAAATTTTAAATTTTAACCCCAAGTGGGCTAATTTAAAAGTGTAAGAGCCGCCCTGGTCCAGGGGCCCGGAACTCCTAATCTGAAGAAAAAGGTTCCGGGTTTTGAGACCCCGAGGGGTTTTTTTATTTTGGAAATTGAAAAAAAAAAAAAAATTTTAAATTTAAAACCCCAAGTGGGCTATCAAAAGTGTAAGCCGGGAGTGGAGTGGTTTAAATCCTGATCCCAAAGAAAAAGGGTTTTGGGGTTTGAGACCCCGAAGGTTTTTTTAAATTTTTTTGGGAAAAAGAAAAAAAAAAATTAAAAATTTAAAATTTTAAAATTTTAACCGAAGTAGTTTATCAAAGTGTAAAGCGAAATGGCCAGGGAGGACTCCGACCCCTGAAAAAGTTCCCCCCCCCCCCCCCCCCCCCCCCCCCCCCCCCCCGGGTTCGAGGGCCCGGAAAGGTTTTTTTTTTTTTTAAAAGAAAAAAAAAATAAAATTTAAATTTGAAATTTAAACCCCAAAATGCTTTGTCAAAATTAAAAAGCAGCATGGTCCAGTGGCCGGATCCCGACCTTTGGGAAAAAGGTTCCGGGGGTTTGAGACCAGGGTTTTTTTTTTTTTTTGAAATTTTTAAAAAAAAAAAAAAATTAAATTTAAATTTAATCCGGGGGAAATGGGCCCCAATTAAAAAGGTTGTTTAAAAGGGACAAAAAAAGGTTTCCAAAATTAAAAGGACTTCCCCAAAACTCCCCAAGGGGAAAAAGGGGTTTCCCCGGGGGGTTTCAACCCAAAGGGGTTTTTTTTAAATTTGGAATTTGGGAAAATTAAATAAAAAAAAATTAAAATTTTAAAAATTTTCCCCAACGTGGGCAATCAAAAGTGTAAGGCAAACAGTGGTCCCCAAAATGGGGGGGGGACTCCCGCCCCTTTAAAAAAGGGTTTAGGGTTCGAGACCCCGTGGCTTTCTTATTTTTGAAATTGAAAAAAAATAAAATTAAAATTTTAAATTAACCCCACGTTGTCCATAAAAAAGTTTTTAAAAGCGCAGGGTCCAGGGCCCGGAAATCCTGACTCTGAAGAAAAAGGTTCGGGTTCGAGACCCCGAAAGGGGGTTTTTATTTTGGAAAATTTAAAAAAAAAAAAAAAAAAATTTTAAATTTTAACCCCAAAGGGTTCCTCAAAAGGTAAAAAGCACATGGTCCCGTTGGCGGACCCTGGGCTTAAGAAAAAAAGGGTTTTTGGGGTTTGAGACCCCGGGGAAGGTTTTTTTTTTTTGGAAAAAGAAATAAAAAAAATTTAAAAAATTTTAAATTTAACCGAAGTAGTTTTTTTTTAAGGGGGCAAAAGGGGTAAAGCGCGGGGGTCCAGGGGGACCCTGACCCTGAAAAAAAGGGTTTAGGGGTTTGAGACCCGGGGGTTTTTTTAAATTTTGGAAAATTTTAAAAAAAAAAAAATTAAATTTGAAAATTTTAACCGAAGTAGTCTAGCAAAAGTTTTAAGAGCAGCAATGGTCCCTGGAAAGGGCCCCCTGACTTTTAAAAAAAAGGTTCAGGGGTTTGGGAAACCCCGTGGGGTTTTTTTTTTTTTTTGGGAAAAAGAAAAAAAAAAAAAAAAAATTTTAAATTTTAAAACCCCCAAAGTAGGGCAGTCAAAAATGTAAGAGCACCGTGGGCCCGTGGCAAAACTCCTCCCCCTGAAAAAAAATTTTAGGGTCAGACCCTGAAAGGGGGGGCTTATTTTGGAAAATTTTAAAAAAAAAAAAATTAAAATTTTAAATTTAACCCCAAAGTAATCCAGTCAAAAGTGTAAGAGCAGCAGGGGCCCCGTGGCCCGGTTTCCCGCCCCGGGGGAAAAAGGTTAAAGGGGGCGAGCCCTGAATTTTTTTTTTTTTTTAAATTGGGAAAAAAAAATTTAAAAATTTAAAATTTTTAAAATTTTAACCCCAACGTGGGGCTAATTTAAAAGTGGAAGAAACAGCAGTGGTCAAAGGCAGGACTCCTACTCTAAGAAAAAAAAAAAGGGGTTTGAGACCCCGGAATTTTTTTTTTTTTTTGGAAATTGAAAAAAAAATAAATTTTTTTTTAAAATTTTAAATTTAAACCCCAACCCTGGGCTAGGTTTAAAAGTGTAAGAGCAGCAGTGGTCCATGGAGGGCTCCTGACTCTGAAAAAAAGGTTCAGGGTTGGGAAACCCCGAAGGGTTTTTTTATTTTTGGGAAAAAAGAAAAAAAATAAAAAAAAAAAATTTTAAAAAATTTTAAACCCCAACGGGTCTATTCCCAAAAATGTAAGAGCAGCAGTGGCCGGGAGGAAATCCGGGTTGAAAAAAAAGGTTAGGGTTCGAGACCTGAAGGGTTTTTTATTTTGGAAATTGAAAAAAAAAAAAAAAAATTTTAAAAATTTTAAAACCCCAAAAGTTCCCATTTAAAAGGTAAGGGGCAGCAGGGGGCCCTGGAGGGCTCCCGCTTGAAAAAAAGGTTTTTGGGGTTTGGACCCTGGGTTTTTTTTTTTGGAAAATTTAAAAAAAAATAAATTAAAAATTTTAAAAATTTTAAACCCAAAAAGTTTTTTTTGTAAAAAATGAAAGCAGCAGTGGCCCAGTGGCAAATCCTGACTCTAAAGAAAAAGGTTTTAGGGTTCGAGACCCTGAAAATTTTTTTTTTTTTTTGGAAAATTTAAAAAAAAATAAAAAAATTAAATTTTAAATTTTAACCAAAAGTAGTCTAGCAAAAAGGGGGTAAAGGCAGTTTTCCAAGGGGTTCTCCGACTCTAAAAAAAAAAAGGGTTTAAAGGGGTTTGAGACCCTGAAGGTTTTTTTTTTTTTGGAAAATGAAAAAAAAAATAAAATTAAAATTTGAAAATTTAACCGAACGTAGTCTAGTCAAAAGTGTAAGAGCAGCAGTGGGGCCAGTGGCAGGACTCCGAATTTTTGAAGAAAAAGGTTCAAAGGGTTTTGAGACCCCGGAGGTTTTTTTTTTTTTTTTTTGAAAAATTTAAAAAAAATAAAAAATTAAAAATTTTAAATTTAACCCCAAAATTTCTAGTCAAAAGTGTAAAAAAGCAAGGGAGTGGTCCCCTGGCAGGGGCTCCGACTCCGAAGAAAAAGGGGGAGGGTTTTGAGACCCCGGATTTGGGTTTTTTTTTTGGAAATTGAAATAAAAAATAAAATTAAATTTGAAATTTTTAACCCCCAAAGTGGGCCCAGTCAAAAGGGAAAAGCAGCAGTGGTCCCGTGGAGGGTCCTGCCCCTGAAGAAAAAGGTTTAGGGTTCGAGACCCTGTAGGTTTCTTAAATTTTTTAAATTTAAAAAAAATAAAATTAAATTTGAAAATTTTTAACCCGTAGTAGTCCAGTCAAAAGTGTAAGAGCAGCCTGGTCCAGGGGAGGGGCTCCCGACTCTGAAAAAAAAAGGTTCAGGGTTTTGAGAAAACCGAAATTTTTTATTTTTTAAAAAGAAAAAAAAAAAAAAAAAAAATTAAAATTTTCCCAAAGTGGGCCATCAAAAGGTAAGGGGCAACAGTGGGCCCGTGGCGGGTCCTTAAATCTGAAGAAAAAGGTTTTGGGGGTTTGAGACCCCGGGGGTTTTTTTTTTTTGGAAATTGGAAAAAAATTTTAAAAATTAAATTTTTAAATTTAACCCCAAAAGTTAGTCAAAAGTGTAAAGCGCAGTTTGGCCCAAGGCAGGGCTCCTGACTCCGAAAAAAAAGTTTAGGGGTTTTGAGACCGGAAATTTTTTTTTTTTTTGGAAAATTTAAATAAAAAAAATTTTAAAAATTTTAAATTTAACCCCAAAAATTGTCTAGTCCCAAAAATGGAAAAAGCGCATTGTCCCTGGAGGGCCCCCTGCTTGAAGAAAAAAGGGTTTGGGGGCGAGACCCCGGGGTTTTTATTTTGGAAATTTTTAAAAAAAAAAAAAATAAAAATTTAAATTTAACCCAACGGGTCTAGTCAAAAGTGTAAGAGGCCCCCCCCCGCAGTGGTCCAGTGGCAGGAATCCGGGCCTTAAGAAAAAGGTTCAGGGGTTCGGACCCTGAAGGGGGTTTTTATTTTTGGGAAAATTGGGAAAAAAAAATAAAAAAAATTTTAAATTTAACCGAAAAAAAGTCTAGTCAAAAATGTAAAAGGGAGCAAAAGGGGCCCGTGGCAGGGGCTCCTGAAATTAAAAAAAAAGGGTTCCCGGGGTTTTTAGCCCCCGTAGGGGGTTTTTTTTTTTGGGAAAATTTAAAAAAATTTAAATTTTTAAATTTGAAAAATTTTAAACCCCAAAGAGTTATCCAAAAATTAAGAGCAGCAGTGGTCCAGTGGCCTTTACCCTGATCTAAAAAAAAAGGTTAGGGTTGAGATTTTAAATTTTTTTTTTTTTGGAAAATTTAAAAAAAATAAAATTAAAATTTTAAATTTAAACAAAAAGTGGGTTTTTCAAAAGGTAAGAGCGCAGTGGTCCCCCCTGGTTTAAATTTGACTCTAAAAAAAATTTTTAGGGTTCGCGACCCCGAAAATTTTTTTTTTTTTGGAAAATTTAAAAAAAAAATAAAATTAAATTTGAAATTTTTAACCGAACGTAGTCTGGGCCAAAAATGTAAAAGGGACATGGTCCCTGGGAGACTCCGACCTTTAAGAAAAAGGGGTTAGGGTTTGAGACCCCCAGGTTTTTTTTTTTTTTTTTTTAAATTTAAAAAAAAAAAAATTAAATTTGAAAATTTAAACCGAATAGGCTAGTCAAAATGTAAGCACAGTGGGCCCGTGGCCCGGGCCGACTCCCAAAAAAAGGTTCAAGTTCGGACCCCGGAGGGTTTTTTTTTTTTGGAAATTGAAAAAAAAAATAAAATTTAAAATTTTAAAAATTTTAACCCCCAAAGTATTTTGTCCCAAAAATGTAAGAGCGCAAATGGGCCAGTTGGAGGATCCTGACTCCCGAAGGGAAAAAAAACAGGGTTCGAGAACCCCGGAGGTTTTTTTTTTTTTTTTTTTTTTTTTTTTTGGAAAAATTTAAAAAATAAAATTTAAAAAAAAATTTTAAAAATTTTAACCCCAAAGAAATCAAATTAAAAGAGTGAGCCCAGTTTTCCCGTCCGGGCTCCCGCTCTGAAGAAAAGGTTCAGGGTTCAAAACCCCCGGAGGGGATTTTTTTTTTTTTTAAAATTTAAAAAAAATAAAATTTAATTTAAAAATTTTTTCCGAATAGTTGTCCAAAAGTTTTAAGGGGCGCGTTTTCCCTGGCAGGACCCTGACTCTGAAAAAAGGGGTTTAGGGTTCGAGGGCCCCGGAGGTTTTTTTTTTTTTTGGAAATTTGGGGGCAAAAAAAAATTAATTTTGAAATTTAACCAACGTGTAAGTTAAAAAAAGGGAAGAGCAGCAGTGGTCCAGTGGGAGGATCCCGCCTTTAAAAAAAAGGTTCGGGTTTTGGACCCCGTAGGTTTTTTATTTGGAAAAAGGAAAAAAAAAAAAAAAAAAAATTTAAATTTAACCCCAACGTGGTCTAGTAAAAATGAAAAAAGGGGCAGTGGTCAGTGGAGGACTCCCGATCTGGGGAAAAAGGTTAGGGGTTTTGAGACCCTTTGGGTTTCTTATTTTTTAAAAATTTAAAATAAAAAAAAATTAAATTTTTAAATTTTAACCCCCAAGTAGTTGGGCAAAAGTGTAAGGGGCACAGTGGTTTCCCGGGGCAGGAAAACCCCGACTCTAAAGAAAAGGTTTAGGGTTTAAAACCCTGTAGGGTTTTTTTTTTTGGAAATTGAAAAAAAAAAAATTAAATTTGAAAAAAATTTAAACCCCAAACGAGTCTTCAAAAGTGTAAGAGAAACAGTGGTCCATGGCATGGGCTCCTGGCTTGAAAAAAAAGGTTCGGGTTTTTAGGGCCCCTTTGGGTTTTTTTATTTTTTTAAATTGAAAAAAAAAAAATTAAAATTTTAAATTTAACCCGAAATTTGTCTAGTCAAAAATGTAAGGGGCAGCATGGGGGCCCGTGGAGGATTTCCGGGCTTGAAAAAAAAGGTTCAGGGGTTTGAGAATGTAGGGTTTTTTTTTTTTTTTAAAAATTTTAAAAAAAAAAAAATTAAATTGGGAAAATTTTTCCCGAACGTTGGGCTGTCAAAAGTGTTAAAAAGCCCATGGTCCCGTGGAGGACTCCCGAATCGAAAAAAAAAGGTTTGGGTTTGGACCCCGTAGGGTTTTTTTTTTTTTGGAAAATTTAAAAATAAAAATTTTAAAATTTTAAACCCCAAATAGTCTTGTCAAAAATGTAAGGCGCATTTGGGCCCGTGGCAAATCCCCTTAAAAAAAAAGGGGTTTGGGTTCGGGGACCTGAAAGGTTTTTTTTTTTTTTTTGGGAAAATTTAAAAAAAAAATTAAAAATTTAAAATTTTAAATTTAAACCCCCCCCGTTTAGTCAAAAAAGGGCAGCACGTGGGCCAGTGGCAGGGGCTCCCGACTCTAAGAAAAGATTTAGGGTTTTTGAGGGCCTGTTGTTTTTTTTTTTAAGGGAAAAGGGAAAAAAAAAAAATTAAATTTTAAAAATTTTAACCCAAAGTGGTTTGTAAAAAGTGTAAAACAGCATGGTCCGTGGAGGCCCCCTGGGGTTTAAAAAAGGTTCAGGTTCGAGACCCGAAAGGGTTTTTATTTTTGGGAAAATTTAAAAAAAAAAAAATTAAAAAATTTTAAATTTTTAACCCCAAAAGTAGTCTAGTCAAAAGTGTAAAGCAGCATGGGCCCGTGGCGGAACCTGACTTGAAAAAGGTTTAGGGTTCGAGACCCTGGGGAAGGGTTTTTTATTTTTGGGTTTTAAAAAAAAAAATTTTTAAATTTTAAATTTTTTCCCCCAACGTAGTCTAGTTTTTAAATGTAAGAGCAGCCGTGGTCCAGTGGCAGGGTTCCCGACTTGAAGAAAAAGGTTCAGGGTTCGAGACCCCGAAATTTTTTTATTTTGGGGGAAAATTTAAAAAAAAAAAATTAAAAAAATTTTAAAAATTTTAACCCCAAGAGGTCTAGTCAAAAAATGTTAAAAAGCAACATGGTCCCTGGGAGACTCCTGACTTGAAAAAAAAGGTTTTAGGTTCGAGACCCCGAAAAGGTTTCCCTTTTTTTTGGAAATTTAAAATAAATAAAATTAAATTTTAAAATTTAAAACCCCCAAAGTAGTCTGGGCCAAAAAATGTAAGAGCAGCAGTGGTCCATGGAAACTCCGACTTAAAGAAAGAGGTTCAGAGTTCAAGGGCCCGTAGGGGTTTTTTTTTTTTTGGAAATTGAAAAAAAAATAAAAATTTAAAATTTTAAATTTTTAAACCCAACGTATCTAGTCAAAAATGTAAAAGCAGCGTGGTTTTTTCCCGTGGAGGACTCCTAATCTGAAGAAAAAAAGGGTTCCGGGGTTTGAGACCCCGTTTGGGTTTTTTTTTTTTGAAATTGAAAAAAAAAAAAAATTAAATTTTAAATTTTAAAACCAAAAGTGGGAGTCAAAAGTGTTTAAAAGCACATTTGGGCCATGGTTTGGCCTGACCTGAAAAAGGTTTAGGGTTTCGAGGAAACCCGAAAGGTTTTTTTTTTTTTTGGGGAAATTTAAAAAAAATAAAAATTTAAAATTTTAAATTTAAACCCCAAAGAGTCTAGTCAAAGTGTAAAGGCAGCAGTGGTTCCCGTGGAGGGTCCTGATTTGAAGAAAAGGGCAAGGGGTTTGAGGGCCCGTAGGTTTTTTTTTTAAAAATTGGGGAAAAAAAAAAAAAAAAAAAAAATTTTAAACCCCCCTAGTTTAGTTAAAAGGTTAAGAGCACATTTTGGTGGAAAAATCTGTTTTGGGAAAAAAAAGGTTTAGGGGTTTGAGACCCCAAGGGTTTCTTAAATTTTTTAAATTGAAAAAAATAAAAAAAATTTGAAAATTTTAAACCCCAACGTGGGTTTGTCAAAAGTGTAAAGCACAGTGGTTCCCGTGGAGGACTCCCGGCTCTGAAAAAAAGGTTTAGGGTTCCCCAGACCCTGTAGGCTTTCCTTTTTTTTGGGAAAATTTAAAAAAAAAAATTAAATTTGAAATTTTTAAACCCCAACGTTAGTCTAGTCAAAAATTTTAAAGCAGCAGTGGTTCCAGTGGATGATCCTTGACTGCCAAAGAAAAAAGGTTCAAAGGGGTTTGGGCCCTTAGGGGGTTTTATTTTTTTAAAATTTAAAAAAAATTTAAAAATTTAAAATTTTAAATTTAACCCAAAGTGGGTTTGTCAAAAATTTTAAGAGCAGCAGTGGTCCGTGGGAGGAAACCTGACCCCGAAAAAAAAGGTTTAAGGGTTGAGACCCTGAAAGGGGGTTTTTTTTGGAAATTGAAAAAAAAAATTAAAAAAAAAAAATTTAACCCGAAAAGTGGGCTAAATCAAAAGTGTAAGGGGGGCAGTGGTCCAGTGGCCCGGACTCCTGAAACTGAAGAAAAATTCAGGTCGAGACCCCAAGGGTTTTTTTTTTTAAATTTTAAAAAAAAATAAAATTAAATTTGAAATTTTAACCCAACGTATCTAGTTAAAAGTGTAAAACCCGGTTGTCCAGTGGCAGGACTTGACTTAGAAGAAAAAAAAGGGTTTGGGTTGAGACCCCCAAATTTCTTTTTTTAGGAAAATTTAAAAAAAATAAAATTTTAAAATTTTAAATTTAAAACCCAAAGTAAGTCTAGTTAAAAGTGAAGGGGCAGCTTTTTCCCGTGGGATACTCCTGATTAAAAAAAAAGGTTTAGGGTTCGAACCCTGAAGTTTTTTTTTTTTTGGAAAAATTGGAAAAAAAAAAAATTAAAAATTTTAAAATTTAAAGAAGAGTCCAAATAAAAAATTTTTAACCAGCAGTTGTCCTGGCAGGGCCCTGATCTGAAAAAAGGTTCAGGTTGGACCCGTAGGCTTTCTTATTTTTGGGAATTTTAAAAAAAAAAAAAAAAAAAAAAAAAGAAATTTAAACCCCAACGTTGGGGAGTCAAAAATGTTAAGAGAGGGGGGTCCGGGGGCATTACTCCTGTTTGAAAAAAAGGTTTTAGGTTTGAGAACCCCAAAGGTTTTTTTTTTTAAAATTTTGGAAAAAGGAAAAAAAAAAAAAATTTGAAAAATTTTAACCCCAAGTGGTCAAATTTTAAAAAGGGAAAGCAGCAGTTGGGCCATGGCAGGACCCTGATTGAAAAAAAAGGTTCAGGGTTTTGGACCCCGGGAAAGGGGTTTTTATTTTGGAAAATTTAAAAAAAAATAAAAAAATTTTAAAAATTTTTTCCCAAGTGGGCTAAATCAAAAGTGGGGGAGCGCAGTGGGAGTGGAGGATCCGACTTGAAGAAAAAGGTTCAGGGTTCGAACCCCCAAGGTTTCCCTTTTTTTTGAAATTGAAAAAAATTAAAAATTAAAATTTTAAAATTTTAAACCCCAAGTAGGGTTGTCCCAAAAATGTAAGAGCAGCAGTGGGGCCCGTGGCAGACTCCCGGGCTTGAAGGAAAAAGGTTTTTTGGTTTGGACCGTAGGTTTCTTATTTTTTTTAAAATTTAAAAAAAAAAAAAAAAAATTTTAAATTTAACCCGAAAGTAGTCCCAGTCAAAATGTTAAAAGCAGCATTTGGGCCCGTGGCTTTTCTCCTGACCCCAAAAAAAAAGGTTCAGGGTTGGGGACCCCGAAGGGTTTTTTTTTTTTTTTTGGAAAATTGGGAAAAAAAAAAAATTAAAATTTTAAAATTTTAAACCCAAAGCGTCTAGTTTAAAAGTGTAAGGGGGCGTGGTCCAGTGGAGGCTCCCGACTTGAAAAAAAAGGTTTAAAGGGTTTTTTTTGGGGAAAAAAAAAAAAAGGGGGGGGGGAGGAGGGGGAGGGGAAGGGGGAGGGGGAGACCCCGAAGGGTTTTTTTTTTTTTGGAAAATTTAAAAAAAAAAAAAAAAAAATTTTAAAAATTTTAACCCCCAAGTTGGGTTTGTAAAAGTAAGAGCAAACATGGTCCCTGGGAAATCCCGAATTAAAAAAAAAAGGTTTTAGGGGTTTGAGGGCCCCAAAGGTTTTTTTTTTTTGGAAAATTTAAAAAAAAAAAATTTTTAAAATTTTAAATTTAACCCCCAAACGGGGTCTAGAAAAAGTGGGAAGAGCAGCAGGGTCCCGGGCAAGGGCTCCGACTTGAAGAAAAAAAGGTTTAGGGGTTTAGCCCCGTAGGTTTCTTATTTTGGAAATTTAAAAAAAAATTAAAAAAAATTGAAATTTAACCCGAAGGGTCAGTCAAAAGTTTAAGAGCCGCGTGGTTTCCCGGGTTTGGAAAATTGACCTGAAGAAAAAGGTTTTGGGGTTTGAGAACCCGAAGGGTTTTATTTTGGAAATTGAAAAAAAAAAAAAAAAAAAAGAAATTTAACCCCAACGTGGTTTAGTCAAAAGTTTTAAGAGAGATTGGTCCAGTGGAGGGTCCTGATCTAAAAAAAAAGGTTAGGGGTTTTGAAACCCCCAATTTTTTTTTTTTTGAAATTGAAAAAAAAAAATTAAAATTTTAAAATATTTTTAAATGTAAAACCCGGGGGAACGCAAAAATTAGGGGCTTAAGGGTTTTTTTTGGTTAAAACACAAAGCAGTGTCCAGGGGCAGGCTCCTGACTTTTTGAAGAAAAAGGGTTTAGGGTTTTGAGAATTTTAGGCTTTTTATTTTTTTTTTTTGAAAAAAAAAAAAAAAAAAAAAAAAGGAAAATTTTAACCCGGAAAACGTAGTCTAGGGTAAAAAAGTTTAAAAAAGCAGCAAAAAAGGTCCGTGGCAGGGGTTTCCCCATTTTAAAAAAAAAGTTCAGGGTTTAGACCCCGAAGGGTTTTTTTTTTTTTTTTGGGAAAATTTAAAAAAAAAAAAAATTTAAAATTTTAAAATTTTAAAAAATACGTGGTTTGTAAAAAGTGAGGGCAGCGTGGGCCATGGGAGGACCTTTACTCTAAAAAAAAAGGTTGGGTTCGAGACCCGAAGGGGTTTTTTTTTGGGGGGGGTTGAAAAAAAAAATAAAAAAAAAATTTAAATTTAAACCAAAAGTGGGCTAATTAAAAGTGAAGAAACACAGTGGGGCCCGTGGAGGATCCCGGTCGGGAAAAAAAAGGTTTTAGGGGTTTGAGCCCCGAAAAGGTTTCTTATTTTGGAAATTGAAAATTTTAAAATTTAAATTTGAAATTTAAACCCCAAAAAGGGCTAGTTTAAAAGTGTAAGAGCAGCAGTGGTTCCCCGTGTCAGGAAATCCTATCTGGGAAGAAAAAGGTTTTGGGTTCGAGACCCTTTCTTTTTTTTTTTGGAAAATTTAAAAAAAATAAAATTTTAAAATTTGGAAAATTTAAAAAACCCCAAAGTAGTCTTTTCAAAAATGGAAGGAGCATTGGTCCCCGTGGTTTTCTCCGAAATCAAAAAAAAAAAGGGTTTAGGGTTCGAGACCCCGAAGGTTTTTTTTTTTTTTTTGGGAAAAAGAAAAAAAAAATAAAAAATTTAAAAATTTAAAATTTAACCCCAATGGGTCTAGTAAAAATTTTAAAAGGGAGCAGTGGGGCCCGTGGCAGGGGTCCCGACTCCTTTAAAAAAAGGTTTGGGTTCGAGACCCCGAAAGGGGTTTTTTTTTTGGGGGGGGTTGAAAAAAAAAAAAAAAAAAAATTGAATTTTTAAACCCAAAAGTGGGGGGTAAAAGTGTAAGAGCGGGAGTGGTCCCTGGCAACTCCCGACTTGAAGAAAAAAAGGGTTAGGGTTTGAGACCCGAAAATTCTTATTTTTGGGAAAATTTAAAATTTTTTAAAAAATTTAAATTTTTAAAAATTTTAAACCCAAAAGTGGTTTAGTCAAAAGTGAAGGCAGCAAATGGGCCCGTTGAGGGCCCCCTTATCTGAAGAAAAAAAGGTTTCCCCGGGGTTCCCAGCCCCTAGGCTTTCTTATTTTTTTAAAAATTTAAAAAAAAAAATTAAATTTGAAATTTAAAAATGTTAGTTTAAAAATGTAAGGCAGCAGGGGGGGGTTTTAGTGGCAAACTCCTGACTTTAAAAATAAAGGTTTAGGGTTCGAAAACCCCTTTTGGTTTTTTTTTTTTGGGAAATTGAAAAAAAAAAAAAAAAAAAATTTTAAAATTTTAAACCCAAAAGTTGGGGCTAGTAAAAGTGTAAAAAGAGCTTTGGGCCAGGGAAGGGGGGTCCCGACTCTAAGAAAAAGGTTTAGGGTTCGAGAACCCGGAAGGGGTTTTTTTGGGGGGGGGTTTAAAAAAAAAAAAAAAAAATTTAAATTTAACCCAAAAGTGGCTTTATAAATGGTAAGAGCAGCAGTGGTCCAGTGGAGGATCCTGCTTGAAAAAAGGTTCCGGGTTTGAGTGAAAGGTTTTTTATTTTTGGGAAAATTTAAAATTTTAAAAAAAATTAAAATTTTAAATTTTTTAACCCCAAAAAAGGGCTAGTCAAAAGTTAAAAGCACAGTGGGCCATGGGGGGACTCCTGATCTAAGAAAAAAAGGGTTTAGGGTTCCCAGGGGCCCTGTGGGCCCTTTTTTATTTTGGAAATTTAAAATAAAAAAAAAATTTAAAATTTAAAAAATTTTAACCCAAAAATGGGCTAGTCAAAGTTAAAAAGGGAGCGTGTTTCCAAATGGCAGGACTTGACTCTAAAAAAAGGTTCAGGGTTCCGGGCCCCGAAGGGTTTTTTTAATTTTTTAAATTGAAAAAAAATAAAATTTAAATTTTAAATTTTAAGAAGTTGTCCGTCAAAAGTGTAAGCCCGCAGTGGGGCCCGTGGAGGATCCCGGTCTAAAAAAAAAGGTTCAGGGTTCGAGACCCCGAGGGTTTTTTTATTTTTGGGAAAATTTAAAAAAAATAAAATTTAAAATTTTAAAATTTTAACCCCAAAGGGGTTTTAGTAAAAGTTGAGCAGCAGTGGTCCCGTGGAGGACTCCCGACTCTGAAGAAAAAGGTTCGGGTTGAGCCCCCGTGGCCCCTTTTTTATTTTTGAAATTGAAAAAAAAAAAAAAAAAAATTTTAAATTTTACCCAAGTGGTCTAGTCCCAAAGGGGAAAAGGGAGCAGTGGTTCCCGTTGGGAGGGCCCCCGCTTGAAAAAAAAAAATTTAGGGTTTTGAGGCCCGTAGGCTTTTTATTTTTTGGGAAAATTTAAAAAAAAAAAAATTAAAAAAAAAAAATTTAACCCCAAAATGGGCCCAGTCAAAAATTTAAGGGCACAGTGGTCCCGTGGAGGAATTGACTCTGAAGAAAAAGGTTCAGGGTTTTGAACCCCTTTAAACTTTTTATTTTGGAAATTGAAAAAAAAATAAAATTTAAAATTTTAAAATTTAAACCCAAAAATAGTCCCCGTCAAAAGGGGTAGAGCAGCAGTGGTCCCGGGGGGGGGGACCTACCTTTAAGAAAAAGGTTAGGGTTCGAGACCCCTAGGTTTCTTATTTTGGAAATTTTAAAATAAATAAAAATTTTTTTTGAAAATTTTAACCCCAAGGGAGTTAGTCAAAAAAGGGAAGGGGGCGTGGTTTGTGGCAACTCCCGATCTAAAAAAAAAGGGGTTTAAAAGGGGTTTGAGATGAAAGGTTTTTTTTTTTTTTTTTTTTGGGAAAATTTAAAAAAAATAAATTAAATTTGAAATTTAAAAAACGTGGTTTAGTCAAAAGTGTAAGGCAGCAGTGGTCCGTGGAGGATCCTGACTTAAAAAAAAAAGGGTTGGGTTCAAAACCCTGAAGGGTTTTTTTTTTTTTGGGAAAATTAAAAAAAAAAAAATTAAATTTTTAAAATTTTTTCCAAAAGGGGTTAGTCAAAAGGGGAAAAGCAGCAGTGGTCCAGTGGAGGCCCCCGACCGAAGATAAAGGGGTTTAGGGGTTTGAGACCCCCGAAAGGGGGTTTTTTTTTTGGGAAATTTAAAAAAAAAAAAAAAAATTTAAAATTTTTAACCCCAAGGGGGTCTAGTCAAAAGTAAAAGCAAAAAAGGGGTTCCCCCCCGTGGGGGGATCCTGATTGAAAAAAAAAAATTTTTGGGTTCCCAGATGTAGGTTTCTTATTTTTGGGAAATTTAAAATAAAAAAAATTAAATTTGAAAATTTAACCCCCAACGTAGTTTATCAAAAGTGTAAGGGCAGAGTGGTCCGTGGAGGATCCTGACTCTGAAAAAAAAAGGGTTTAGGGTTCAGCCCGTAGGCTTTCTTTTTTTTGGAAATTGAAAAAATAAAATTAAAAAATTTTAAATTTAACCAAAGTAGTTAGTAAAAGTTTTGGACAGCAGTGGTCCATGAGGGGCTCCTACTCAAAGAAAAAGGGGGCAGGGGGCGAGATGGTTTGGTTTTTTTTTTTTTTTGGAAATTGAAAAAAAATTAAAAATTTAAATTTTAAAATTTTAAACCCCAAGTAGTCTAGTCAAAAATGTAAGAGCAAGCATGGTCTTGGGGAAATCCCGATTAAAAAAAAAGGTTGGGTTCGAGGCCCGAAAGGTTTTTTTTTTTTTGAAATTGAAAAAAAAAAAAATTTTAAATTTTAAAAATTTTTTTTAAAAAAAACGTGGTCAGTAAAAGGAAAAAAAGAGCAGCTGGTTTCCTTTGGGAAAACCCCACTTAAAAAAAAGGTTTTTGGTTCAAAAACCCCGAAGGGGTTTTTTTTTTTTGGGGAAAATTTAAAAAAAATAAAAAAAATTTTAAATTTAACCCCAACGTGGGTTTTAACAAAGTAAAAGCAGCAGTGGGCCAATGGAGGGGCTCCTGACTTGAAATAAAGGGTTTAGGGGGTTTGAGACCCCGAAAGGGGGTTTTTAATTTTGGAAAAAAAAAAAAAAAATAAAAAAAAAATTTTAAAATTTTAACCCCAAATGGGCTAGTCAAAATTTAAGGGGCGAGTGGTCATGGAGGGGTCCGGGTTTACGGGAAAAAAGGGTTTGGGTTCGAGAATGAAAGGGTTTTTTTTTTTTGGAAAATTTAAAAAAAAAAAAAAAATTTTAAAAATTTTAAACCCAAAGTGGTCTAGGGCAAAAGGGTAAGAGCAGCAGGGTTTCCCGTGGTTTGGACTCCCATTAAAAAAAAGGGTTAAAGGGGGGGAGATGTAGGTTTTTTTTTTGGGGGGGGGGGGTTTAAAAAAAATAAATTTAAAATTTTAAATTTAACCCCAAAAAGTTTAGTAAAAGTGGGAGGGGCCCGCAGTTGGGAGGGCAGGAATCCCAAATTTTGAAGAAAAAGGTTTTTGGGGTTTGGACCCCTTTGGCCTTTTTATTTTTAAATTGAAAAAAAAATAAAATTTTAAATTTTTAAAAATTTTAAACCCCAACGTAGTTGCAAAAGTTTTAAGGGGCCAGCGGGTCAAATGGCAAAACTCCCGGGCTCTAAAAAAAAAAGGAAAAGGTTTGAAAACCCGAAAATTTAATTTTTAAATTTTTTAAATTGAAAAAAATTAAATTAAAAATTTTAAATTTAACCCCCGTTGGGTTGTCAAAATGTAGAGCAACAGTGTTCCCGTGCAGGAACCCGACTAAAAAAAAAAGGTTAGGGTCAAAACCCCGTAGGTTTTTTTTTTTGGGAAATTTAAAAAAAAATAAAAATTTTAAATTTTTAAATTTAAACCCAAAAGAGGGGCCAGTCAAAAATGGAAAAAAACCAGTGGTCCAGTGGGAGGGCTCCTGACTTGAAGAAAAAGGTTCAGGGTTCGAGACCCTGTAGGTTTTCTTTTTTATTGAAATTGAAATAAAAAAATTAAATTTGAAATTTAACCCGAACGTAGTCTAGTCAAAAGTGTAAGAGCAGCAGTGGTCCAGTGCAGGACTCCTGATCTTGAAAAAAAGGGTTCAGGGTTCGAGACCGTAGGTTTCTTATTTTGAAATTGAAAAAAAAAATTAAAAAAATTTAAATTTAACCCAACGTAGTTTTAGTCAAAAGTGTAAGGAGCGAGTGGTCCAGTGGCAGGACTCTGACTCTGAAGAAAGGTTCAGGTTCAGACCTGTAGGTTTCTTATTTTGGAAATGAAAAAAAATAAATTAAATTTGAAAATTTAACCAAGTAGTTAGTCAAAGTGTAGGGGCACAGTGGGCCTGCAGGTCCGATTAAAAGGGAAAAGGGGTTAGGTTCGAACCCCTAGGTTTTTTTTTTTTTAAATTTAAAAAAATAAAATTTTAAATTTGAAAATTTTAACCCCAACGTAGTTGTCAAAAGTGAAAAAGCACAGGGCAGTGGCAACCGACTTAAAAAAAAAGTTAAGGGTTTTGAACCCCGGGGTTTTTTTTTGGAAATTTAAAAAAATAAAAAATTAAATAAATTTAACCCAAAATAGTTATCAAAAGTTAAAAGCAGCAGTGGTCCCGTGGGGGTTGACC